>JAGXEW010000368.1:0-141651 GCA_030684275.1 Acipenser oxyrinchus oxyrinchus
AGCAGGTACAGATTCATGTGTGCTGTTTTCTCTAGTAGAGTGCAGGGGATAGTTACCAGCAGGTACAGATTCATGTGTGCTGTTTTCTCTAGTAGAATGCAGGTGGATAGTTACCAGAAGGTACAGATTCATGTGTGCTGTTTTCTCTAGTAGAGTGCAGGGGGATAGTTACCAGCAGGTACAGATTCATGTGTGCTGTTTTCTAGTAGAATGCAGGTGGATAGTTACCAGCAGGTACAGATTCATGTGTGCTGTTTTCTCTAGTAGAGTGCAGAGGGATAGTTACCATCAGGTACAGATTCATGTGTGCTGTTTTTCTAATAGAGTAGGGGGTAGTTACCAGCAGGTACAGATTCATGTGTGCTGTTTTCTCTAATAGAGAAGGGGGGTAGTTACCAGCAGGTACAGATTCATGTGTGCTGTTTTCTCTAATAGAGAAGGAGGATAGTTACCAGCAGGTACAGATTCATGTGTGCTGTTTTCTCTAATAGAGAAGGAGGATAGTTACCAGCAGGTACAGATTCATGTGTGTGTTATGAATGACCAGTCTGAGGATGGAACGAGTGTCAGATTTCAATTCGTTTTTAATTATTATGTGGACTGAATATTTTACTTTTCACTGTTATTATTGTGAACGTGTTTTGGATCTTTAATATTATTGTGTGTGTCACTAAGTTGGTTTCTTATTTTTATTATCACTGCATGTGTTTTGCTTTTGTTTTATTTATTTATTGTTGATTTATGATGCTTGAGCACCAACACCTGATACAGATTAAGATTGCTGATGCCCGACTCTCACATTAGTTATCACAGGTGTTTTCACCTGCCCTAATCTATCCTTCACAGACAATAAATAGAGGGCTCAGTAAGCAAACAAAAAACACGCGTTTTTTGTTTTTTTTAGCAATTCTTTGGAGTTTTGAAAACCTTCGTTATTTCTCGAAAGACTCGATAGTACAGTCAAAAATGTAAAAGAAGAGTTTGCTGTATCATAAACTTTCAGAAAACAGCTGTAAGCCTTCCATTAATAAGGAATGTTGGGTTGGACACATTGATAAATAGAGCTCACTGTGCTGACCTGTGTGAGAGGTGCAGTGAGCAGGGTCCTATGAATAGAGCTCACTGTGCTGAACTGTGTGAGAGGTGCAGTGAGCAGGGTCCTATGAATATAGCTCACTGTGCTGACCAGTGTGAGAGGTGCAGTGAGCAGGGTCCTATGAATAGATCTCACTGTGCTGACCCGTGTGAGAGGTGCAGGAGCAGGGTCCTATGAATAGAGCTCACTGTGCTGACCTGTGTGAGAGGTGCAGTGAGCAGGGTCCTGCTGAATCAAGGTAACTGGCACATGCAATGCTTTTCCATTCAGCCATGTGTTCAATTCAATCTCTGTGATATGGGTAATAGAGGTTTGTATTATCGATACTTGATCAAATTCAATAAGGATAAAGGACACTGTCCACGGACCTGAACTGGTCAGATACAAAACACAAATGGAAAATGTCTCCAATTAATGTTTTTTTTTTTTAAAGACTGAGTTATTATGTCTGCTCACGACATTTCTAATGAAACAAACAAAAAAAATATCAGATTCAGAGGAACACAATCTCGTGGCTGCTATTGGAGATCCTTGTAATAATGATAGTACTTGTATGGGTACGTTTTCCAAAACAGTCAGATGGTGTGTTTCGGGAGGAGATGCTCTGTTTACAGCCTCTTGAAGGCTCAAGAGACAGAACTGCAGTTTTAAGTATGTTTGCACACTTTATTTACAATTAAACAAAGATAGGCCACTGTCCCTTTAAGAAAACAAACGAAAACACCTCCATTTAGAAGCACTAACTAAACATAACTAAATATCAGACAGCTAACTCTTTACCGATTTACACAATACTTTACACACAGTACAAGTATTACATAGTTCTTTTAAAACGTTTCCAGGTCGGAGCATGCAGGCTTCATGCAGGCTTTATGCAGGCTTCATGCAGGCTTCATGCAGGCTTCATGCAGGCTTCATGCAGGCCTCTCACCCAGAGGCAGTCAGACAAACATTTTAGACCTGCTTTATACCTTCTCAATTGGGAGCAGGTGTGCCTCATCATTGGCTCAAGAGCCGGTCAGCCCCACGGTATTCTGAGGTTTGATTGGTTATTTTAGGACTATGTTTAAGACTACATTTTCCTTTTCCTCCCCTCTCTCACACTGTGCAGGACTTTCATTTTACCTTTAGACAACAACAATGAAATCTTACAATATAAGTTAAAGTGCATCTACTATATTTATATTGGCTAGCCGACAATTGTACAGCACAATGACGGCAAGGTAAATGATCTGTGAATTTGAACAGCTCAGTATGTGTAAGGTTAATCAGGTTACTGTGTAGTGTGCGTCTTAACATTTCACTTTCCCCAGTTCCTTTGCACAGAAAGCAGTAAATAAATAACCAGTCAACATTGCAGATGTCTAAAGTATAAACGATATGACTTGCAAAAAAGAAGCTTGCACAAGATGTTCTCTGATCTGCTGTTTATTTTTTCAACATTAAACCCAAAAGAAATATAGGACCCTATTTTGAAGCATCGAGTGTCAAGGCAAATGCAGCTTCTCTAAAAGAATGAACACATTTAACAGTGCAAAGCTAGCAAGGAAGTTTTCAGATAACAGCCACATTTCTAGCTATTTGTCTACTGTTATAATGTTGTGTTCCTCTTTAAAATATATCTTTGCAATGGAGAACATAAATACACAAACTTCTAAAATTGCAATGTCTTTTTACAAACTGGGTGCTACATTGATATCACATCACGTTTAATTGTAATCTCTGCTTCAATCACCTAAATCAATTTCAAACATTATCAGAAAATGCAGCACAAACTGTTCCTCCTCAGTCACAGACACAAACAAATGTGACGATTCTTCCTGATTAATTGTGTTTGATTGGATAGTAAGCAAGTATACGGTGGATACCCCTCAGCACACAGATCTTGAATCTTTGATATCTATTGAATAACTTGAGGTGTACCTGACCTGTCCAATTCCATTGCCAGCTCAAGCAGTGTGCATACTCTGTATAATGTAATAATTATTATTATTATTATTATTATTATTATTATTATTATTATTATTATTATTATTATTATTAGCGTAGTTATTTAACTGAGTTATTTAACACTGTATCTTCTGCAAGGCTGTGGAGACTCTTCCTCACAGCACAGCACGCCGGTCTCCTTCCTCAGCGCTGCTCAGAGCAGAGCGTCGTTCAGACCCCCTTTCCCCGCTGCACAGTCCTACAGGACCCCTGTCTCTGTGCTGAAGTCCTTCAGTCCATTCTTCCTGTGCTGTTCGCTGGAGGCAGTGAGAAGCTCAGAGTTGAAAGGACAGCTGCATGCTTTGTGTTTGTTGCCAAGGGGCAGGTCGCTGGCAGGGAGGCACAGCAGACGAAGACGCTGGGGGCGGGGGCAGAAACAGCAGAGACATTTCAGATCAGTGCAGACGCTCCTGTAAAAATCTGTATGCAATGTATATATATATATACATATGTATATACACTACCGTTCAAAAGTTTGGGGTCACTTAGAAATTTCCTTGTTTTCCATGAAAACATACATGAAATGAGTTTGAATAGGAAATAGAGCAAAATGAATAGGAAATATAGTCATTGACAAGGTTAGAAATAATGATTTTTAATTGAAATAATAATTGTGTCCTTCAAACTTTGCTTTCGTCAAAGAATCCTCCATTTGCAGCAATTACAGCCTTGCAGACCTTTGGCATTCTAGTTGTCAATTTGTTGAGGTAATCTGAAAAGATTTCACCCCATGCTTCCTGAAGCACCTCCCACAAGTTGGATTTGCTTGATGGGCACTTCTTACGTACCATACGGTCAAGCTGCTCCCACAACAGCTCAATAGGGTTGAGATCCGGTGACTGTGCTGGCCACTCCATTATAGACAGAATACCAGCTGACTGCTTCTTCCCTAAATAGTTCTAGCATAGTTTGGAGCTGTGCTTTGGGTCATTGTCCTGTTGTAGGAGGAAATTGGCTCCAATCAAGCGCCATCCACAGGGTATGGCATGGCGTTGCAAAATGGAGTGATAGCCTTCCTTCTTCAAGATCCCTTTTACCCTGTACAAATCTCCCACTTTACCACCACCAAAGCACCCCCAGACCATCACATTGCCTCCACCATGCTTGACAGATGGCGTCAAGCTCTCCTCCAGCATCTTTTCATTTGGTCTGCGTCTCACGAATGTTCTTCTTTGTGATCCAAACACCTCAAACTTAGATTCGTCTGTCCATAACACTTTGTTCCAATCTTCCTCTGTCCAGTGTCTGTGTTCTTTTGTCCATCTTAATCTTTTCTTTTTATTGGCCAATCTGAGATATGGCTTTTCCTTTGCAACTCTGCCGAGAAGGTCAGCATCCCGGAGTCGCCTCTTCACTGTTGACGTTGAGACTGGTGTTTTGCGGGTACTATTTAATGAAGCTGCCAGTTGAGGACCTGTGAGGCGTCTGTTTCTCAAACTAGACACTCTAATGTATTTGTCCTCTTGCTCAGTTGTGCACCGGGGCCTCCCACTCCTCTTTCTATTCTGGTTAGAGCCAGTTTGCACTGTTCTGTGAAGGGAGTAGTACACAGCATTGTACGAGATCTTCAGGTTCTTGGCAATTTCTCTCATGGAATAGCCTTCATTTCTCAGAACAAGAATAGACTGACGAGTTTCAGAAGAAAGTTCTTTGTTTCTGGCCATTTTGAGCATGTAATCGAACCCACAATTGCTGATGCTCCAGATACTCAACTAGTCTAAAGAAGGCCAGTTTTATTGCTTCTTTAATCAGCACAACAGTTTTCAGCTGTGCTAACATAATTGCAAAAGGGTTTTCTAATGATCAATTAGCCTTTTAAAATGATAAACTTGGATTAGCAAACACAACGTGCCATTGGAACACAGGACTGATGGTTACTGATAATGGGCCTCTGTACGCCTATGTAGATATTCCATTACAAATCAGCCGTTTCCAGCTACAATAGTCATTTACAACATTAACAATGTCTACACTGTATTTCTGATCAATTTGATGTTATTTTAATGGACAAAAATTTGCTTTTCTTTCGAAAACAAGGAAATTTCTAAGTGACCCCAAACTTTTGAACGGTAGTGTGTATATATATATATATATATATATATATATATATATATATATATATATATATATATATATATATATATATATAAATTGCTATCTGACTTAAAGATAAAAAATAGGACCCCTTACACTGCACAGAGCATGACTAGTAGCTATCAAAATGGTCCGATTGTGAATTCATGAATTTGTGATTTATCAAATATTGGGAACTAACAAGGGAGCACTGTATATGTTAAACCTTTCTAAACATTCTAAGAACATCAGGTAGACAAAGGTTTCTGCTGGTGTACTGACCGATAAAGGCACAGACACGCGAGATGTGATTTTACCTACCTCGCGTATGGTCCCCTTGGTCTGGATGAGTTTGAAGATGATCCACAGAGGAACCAAGACCATGGAGGAGAGGCGAGGAACCAGCCGAGGATGTATCCCCAGGCTGGGTACTCGTATGTCCTGTTGTACTTGAGTGGGGTGTACTTGACCAGGGAGAAGATGAAGGTTCCCTAGTGGAGAGAGAGTGCATTACACAAAATATCATAGTTGTATTTATATGATAAGAAATAATAGAATGGGAAGTGTATACACTGGGACACTTACAGTGCAGATGACTGGAGTGCAGAAGAGCCAGCAGTATTTAATCAGAGGCCAAGGCCGGTAGCCAATCATGTCTTCTATGCAGTCATAAAACCGGTCAGCACCTAAAGAATTAAACACAAGAGGTAAGAAGCTGGATGAGAATGCGAACACAGTTCCCCTGCTCCAGTGGCTCCCGCAGTCTGCCAGCTCTGTCACACTGTTCTGAAGGGACAGTAAACTCCTTACAGTGAAGAGTCAGTGCAGTTCCATGGGGGTGCTGATACAATACCACAATATCACATGATCTCTCAAGAACCAGGAAGCAACACCAATAAACAAAAACACAGCTTAACACCACAGGCCAGAAAGAAAGAAAGATGGCAGTCTGACAATAGAGAAAAATACTCTTATCAATATTAGAGCAACAGCCTTCGGAAACCAATGAATATTACATTCATTTATTTGATTATTTTATTATTATTATTAGGATATTCTGTGATTTCAAGCTGGGCAGGAGTTGCAGGCTGCTGTTCATCACCCACCACATTCCACGTGTCTGTTGTTATTTTTACATGTATTTATGTTTTTATTTATTTTGTTTGATAATCCACTAATGGTGAAAATAGAATGTCTTTAAAAGATGGATATACAAAACAAAGTATTCTACAATTTAGCATTTACTGTTTTTCAGATAAGCATTTAAATATGTAGGAAAAACGCAAATTATTTATGTTTTTATACTATGAAATGCCATGAAATAAGCACATTTTTCCCATGAAAACAATACAAAACAATACAACCCTATTCATCACCCACCGTAGACCCAGGCCACACAAACACACTGGACAATGGAGAGGAACAGGAGGCAGATCCGCTGCAGGCGTAGTAATCAAACAGCTGGAAAGATACAGGCCACCCTGCAGAACAAGAGAGAGTGATGGGAACGTTATGCAAGGTGAGCCGAACACCCGGTCTTTGTCGGGTCACAACGACTGCAGCACAGCTTGTCTGGAAGCATTAAGGGGAGCTTCTGCATAACCTCAGATCTCTAGCATCAGAAACACATGGTGAGGGATGGTGTTTGTTTAGCAAGCACAATTAACTCCAGAAATCACTGAGTCATCCCCTCACAGCATTAAGTGGTGATTCACCAAGTATCCAGCACGTTTTATTTGACTGCATCGTCCGTGTGACAGAAACAAATGACTTGTTAATAAGAACTGAATGTGATTGGTGCTTCTCTGGTTCAGCAGAAGCAGGGTTGCCAATCTTGCAATTTAGTTTTTAGTGACAATAAAATACATTATAAAATGAGCGATTTCAATGTACTTACATTTATTTAAGTCTTATTTCTCATTGCCATACATGGACACATTTGCAGACAGGATCATTTGCTTCGTTAGCTGAAGCTGATGCAGTTTCTAACAGCAGTCTTGATAGTCAGAATTCGATCCAGAATCTCTATAGACAGTTGATTTCTTACCTCTTTTTACAAGGTTCAGCTGAGAAAAAAATAGTTCTAATTCTTCAGTACTGTGTGGCAAAGCTAACATATTCATGGGAAACTTGGGAAGTGTAGAAAAACGTGGCTTCCGGCTATGTGTAGACAATAGCGCAATTTTGTGCCAGTCTTCATGTCACCAGATGCCATCTAAGATCCATCAAGTCAGTCACTTGGTACTGCATAAATTCCGTAAATACAGACGGTTGGTCACCATCAGCTGTATGCACCAACATAGAGAAGAGTTAGCCGCACACCAACAGCTTTCCTTTACTAGCGCTCACCTCTGTGACCATGAGGAGCCCGACGAAGAAGCAGGAGACGCAGATGAACAGAAGGAGGAGTTTCCGACGAGAGCCCTGCTGGAAGAACGCAGGCCACATGTCCGAGATAGCCGTGGTGAGGCTCTCGAGACCCACAAACTGTACCAGGAGAGAGAGAAAGAGAGAGAGAGAGAGAGAGAGAGAGAGAGAGAGAGAGAGAGAGAGAGAGAGAGAGGACCAGATTCTTAATGGATTGTAACACAAACTTCAGAACTGTGCTATTGCACCACAAGCACTTACCTTTCACACACTTCACAGCACACACAGTTACAATAGAGTGGTAAGAAGGACAAAGGGAGATGGCAGCAGGCTGTTCCAAAGTATTAATACGAGGTTGATAGCTAATCTGTGTGGCTGTGAAGTGACAAGAGCAGCCTGGACAATGTGGAGGCTACGCAAGAAAGACACGTTTATCTGTGTGTTTAAAAAAATACTGGTGCTAATGAAAATTTAGTAGAGTTTCTCAAATGAGGGTAGCCCTTCTTAAAGCTTATCACAGTAAAAGCATAGCAAAATGTAATAACACATTTGCAGAGTTATGGTAAAGCATGGTAAATGCATTGTATAACCATGGGGAAGAGAGTGATCAGTGACTCACTTTACCTGCTGTAATGATGGGCAGGCTGGCTTGATGTTAACCTAGTCCTGCATATATGAACTCACCTGGCTGTCCATCCCCAGCAAGATGACCATGAGGAAGAAACAGCAGGCCCACAGCTGGGGAATGGCATCATGGCCACGGCGCTGGTATGCAATGAATGCCAGTCCAGGACCTGCGCAAGGAGACAATACAAATTAATCACATTGTGATGAGCTGTGAAATAAGGCAAGGCCTGACCAGGCTCATACATGGAACTCCCTAGTCACTCCCCAGTACTACGACTTCATGCACAAGTAAAATACATCCTTTGTAATTGATTTTTTTTTTTTTATTCTGGATTTTTACAAATGATTTGCAAGCCAAATTTAATCGGGTTTAGAAATCTGCTAGTGTGCACTTGAATCCTATTAAATTCCAGCTTGGTTTGATATGCAATATATATTACCAATACAGGAACTCGAGTCCTTAAATAGGGAGAATCTGATTACATTGTGCATGTAAAATGGCATACCAGTAGAGTTGGAGCTGGAAGGTTACAATTTCAAATCCGAGATCATCTGTGAAAGGGTGCAGTAGTGGAATCGTTATGTGTGGTGTCAGCGGTGGGATTGATAACACAGTCCTGGACTGAGGGTGCAGTAGTGGAATCGTTACGTGTGGTGTCAGGGTGGGATTGATAACACAGCCCTGGACTGAGGGTGCAGTAGTGGAATCGTTACGTGTGGTGTCAGGGTGGGATTGATAACACAGCCCTGGACTGAGGGTGCAGGATGAGGAAAATCTTGTAAAGGTTCCCTTGTTGAGTGACGGTGTGGGGTTCTGTAATAAGGAGTGGGGAAGTTAATGTAATTTGAAGTTACTACCTTCATTACTCATGTTGTGTCTTAGAGTATACAGCTTTTTATTGCTACAGGTTCTGAGGAAGTCAAGAATTGAGAAACATGGACGAAAACTGCATATCAAGAAACACCAAGCTTCTCAGCACTCCTCATCCCCCTACCGGACTCTGCGACCTCAGAGATGGGCACTCCCTGTTCATACGCCATGAAGCCCAGCACTGAGAAGATGGCGAACCCGCCACAAAGCTTGTTCCGCTGTTCAGCAGGCACAGGTACACGGAGTCCCTGAAATCACAAGGACAGTATCATTAGAAACGCATTCTCCTCATTAGGTCAACGGTCCTCAGTGTTTTGGCCATGGACACAGATGTAAAGGAAAGACTTCCGTCTCATCATAAATACAAAACCTTTTCTCTAAAATACATCCAGAATATAAAAATGACATTCCAATTCTCAAATGGCATAAAAGGAGAGGTTAAGATAATACGGTAGTCGACTAGCTGCTTCAGTTCCTGTACAGCTACGTCAGTATTGCAGATTTACGTCGGCTGGCACCTCGGGCACAGCACTCTGTTGTCCAGGGCACGTCAATAGGCACAGCAAATTTAAATCAGCACAGCACATTTCGCACCAGCAAAATGTGTTTGGCCATGGCCTCTTGACACTAGACTGCACTGTCTCATAGTGAATGTACTCAGCTGCACCAGCACAGCTCTCCAGGGTGTTTGGATGAAGCTGTGGGAGATATGTGACTGGCAATGCCAGGATTCTAACCTGGATCCTGTGTGCAGGATGGAAGTTCAGAAGGGAGCAAAAATCCAGTCAAGGGGCCAATGGGAAAGCAGTTCATCCTTGCTGTTGCCAGGCAGATAGTCGATCTGGGCAATGTGCCATCCCAAGGCCAAGACCGCTCCTCTCTAGTTTGCCCATAACAGAGCAGAGCCACTTACTTGTAGCAGTCGTTGTTATACTTGTTGTAGCTGCCAAGCGCGGTCAGACATCCCAGGCAGATCGCATAAGAGAAGAAAATCTGTGTGCCTGCATCCATCCACACCTAATAAGATAGAAATACAGAAACATCTATCAAATGCCCCAAACCCACTTTATTCTGACCCTGATGAAATCGATTTAACCTTCTGCCACATTCCAGATTCATTATCTCTGCTGCAGGTAGTAGGACCCCAAGTGAATCATTAAACTCCTTGTATTGCACATCTGACTTTTTAAAGTCATACCAATACATTCTGGAAAACTAAACTTTCTATATAAGAATGATAAGAAGCTTTGTTTTGCCAATGAGGGGTTATTATTATTATTATTATTATTATTATTATTATTATTATTATTATTATTATTATTATTATTATTATTATTACCCCTTTTAAAGCCTAAAAAGATTGAAACCCTGCTGGTGTAACAGGACGATGACCCCACACACTGCTAGCAAGCATCTTAACCGCTCGTCTGCAGGTGTGGTTACAGAGCTTTTAACCCATCTCACTTAGAGGGGTCACAATCTGTAGTGCTAAGTGCATCACTCAACACCCTTGCGCTGCCTCTTTGGTTCAGTATCATTTTGAAAGCTGTCTTGAGGTACCTGTGGATCGGCGAGCCGCGCTGGGTCTGGGTAGAGGTAGAAGATGATCCCATCCATGGCTCCAGGCAGAGTGAGTCCACGGATCAGCAGGACGACCAGCATCAGGTAGGGGAACGTGGCTGTGAAGTACACCACCTGGGGGTGTGGGGTGGGGGTGGGGGTGGGGAGTTCGCCAAGCAAAAGTATTTAGATCTGCTGATGTTAAGGTCATTAAAATAGACACCCTAGGTCTAGTGTACTAGGAACAATGCAGTCTTAAGCCCTCACCTTTCCTGTGGATTTGACTCCCTTCCAGACACAGAAATAGCAGATAATCCAGGCGAGCAGGAGACACAGCGTCATCTCCCAGTGCAGGCTGCCCACCTCCTCAATCCCACCAGAGATCTTCAGCACCCGCCTCCTAAAGGGACCAGGAAACACACACAGTCAAACAAGGATAATCAGTGATTCTACACCGTATTGGGAGTAAATGAAAAATACTGTAAACAAACATGTGTATGCATGGATTTAACTAACGTACTCCCAGAACTCCATGGCGGGGATGTGGCGTTCTTGGGAACAGTCCAGTTAGAAGTGAGGTTCTGCTTGTCAAATTCAACACAGGTACCTGTCAGACATGGGGAAGGGAAGGCAGTGGATAACTTGGAAAGGAAAGTGGCAAACAGCTCCAGACTCAAAAGGGGGTGCTGTGTTTAGTGTACCTGTGTACCTCACACACTCTTTACTCATCTATACTGCTCGCTGAGATTACAGCTTGAATCAACTACATCTCCCTACAGTACTTGCAACCTCTGTTGACAGCGGAGACCTTGCGGGAAAGGTCGGGATTGACGGCTTCATAACAACTACAGTGCAGGGCTTGTCTGCGCTTGTCCTCGACATGGAAGCATTCTGCAGCCGCCCAGATTTCTGGATCAACTGAGGAGAGAACTAAAATTTTACGATTATCAGGCGAGTATTATAACAAATATGGAATCTGCAATGTGTGCTATGGAGTGCAGCTCATGAGAAATGTATATAGTTGTTGATCCATCGTAATTTTTGGAAATCTTTTATTGTCAGAAATGTTCTCTTATAAATATATTAACGCACAAAGTCACTGAACTTGAAAATCAAATCGTAACACTCATAGAGATATATACAAGTGAGCAGTTTATAGAAAACAGTGTTCATGAGGTAAACAACACCTGGTTAACTTCCGATATTGTAGGTGAGACCTCTAACTTATTGGTATCAAATGCTCACGAGGAACCAAACTCATTATCAAACACTGCATGTCCTATTATGGAAGGGTTAAATAAAGAGGATGTTAACTTGAATAGACCATGGGTGACAGTTAGGAAAAGCCATAGAACACCTAAAAATAAAAATATTAAAAAATTAAAATGGATTGTGATTTCACTCGTAAAGATCCATTGAATAGATCTGTAACCTGCCTTCCAGGAGCAAAAATTCAGGACATTTATATTAGAACACACAAAGTGGTAAACAGTTAAAACACAAAAGGGGCCAGTAGTAAATGTGCATGTAGGTACTAATGACATAAAAGATAGAAAATCAGAAGTGATGAAACAAAAACTTAAATCTCTAACTAAGAAACTGAAAGAGCTAAATTGCAAACCCATTCTTTCTGGCCTACTGCCTGATTTTGGCAGAGGTGATGAACAATATAGTAGAATTTTGTCAATAAATAATTGGTTAGCTGGGTGGTGTGTTCAAGAACAGATAGGATATATTAACAACTGGGACTATTAAAAAAAAGAACAATATCATAAAGATGGGCTTCATTTGAACAATACTGAGGCAAGTAGGCTCGCTGCACATTTTGAAAACTACCTAAAATATTTTTTAGATTAATATCTAGGAAAGGGTAAGATATTGGTGAGATTATTCATCGTTTGATCTACTATCATTAATTTTACATAATGAAGTATCTGTGAACATTGGTATTGTATATCGTGCACCAAAGCCACATGCTTCATTTTTATCTGAATTTGGTGATTTTCTATCTTCCCTATCTTCCAACTACGATAGAATTCTTCTGATGGTTGATTTTAACATTTATGTAGATATCGAATCAGACAAGTACTCAACACATTTTTTAATTTATTTGATTCTTTAGACTATGTCTAGCATATTACAGGTCCTACTCATAATCATGGACACACGTTAGATTTAGTAATTTCTCACAGCCTAAACGCTATGGACTTTATAATTACTGGTCTTATCATTTCAGATAATTGATGTTATTTTTAGGTTAATGTGCCAGCACTTAGAAATAAAGTGATACACACTTTTACAACTTGGGAACTTAACCCTTCAACTGCTTTAAAGTTTTCAGAGGCACTTGACTCTTTATTGCCTTTGCACTCTGTAACTATGGATGAGCTTGTTGATAATTATAATATCTTTCTATCTAATACCCTTGATGCTATTGCTTCAGCTAAGGTTCGACATGTTTCACTAAAAAAATCCTCGCCATGATTTAATGACGGCACTCGAAAACTTAAACGGGATGGTGAAAAATTAGAACGTAATTGGAGAGGTACTAAACTACATGTACATGATCTTATATGGAAGGACCGTCAAGTAAAGTATAGAGAAGCTTTGGTAGGAGCCAGAGCAGTATACTACTCGTAATCCTTCTGCTGCCACAGTCTCTTGCAATGACTTCATTGACTATTTCATAGTAAAATTAGAAACATCAGAAATCAAATTTCACAGATATCTTTGGTGATGAAAGACGTAACGCCACCAGAACCTACCAGACCTGTTCTGGTTATTTTTGATTCCTTCTCTCCGATCTTTATTAGATCTAAGTGCTGCTTTTGATACCGTGGATCACTCTATCTTAATCGATCGCCTGCAAAATGTTGTGGTTATCTGAAGTTGTTTTATCCTGGTTCAAGTCTTATCTTTCTGATAGGTCTCAATTTGTTTTAATTGGGAATGAAAACTCTGCATTGTCTGAAATAGATTGTGAGGTTCTACAGGGCTCTATTTTAAGTAATTTATTATTTTCCATTTATATGATCCCTCTGGGTGATATAATAAGCAAACATGGTGTGAATTTTCATTTTTATGCAGATGACACCCAGCTGTATTTGTCTCTAAACCTGGTGATGCCTCTTTTGGGACCAATATAGTTTCTAGTCTTACTGACATTAAGGGCTGGTGTCTCAAAATATCTTAATGTTGAATGCAGAAAAAACTGAGGTTTTGTTAGAGGTTCATCAAACGAACTAGATAAGCCTGAATCATTTGGCCTGGATTTCAGCAGACTACCTTGTGAACCTGTACTAGAAATGAAAAATTTAGGTATAATCTTCGACCCTACTCTTTCATTTGATAAACATATCAAAAATATTACACAATTGTCTTTTATCATTTGAGAAATATTGCAAAACTTAGACCTATAATCTCTACATCTGTTGCTGCAAGACTAGTACATGCCTTTGTATCCTCCAGAATTGATTATTGTAATGTCTTATTTTCTGGCATCCCAAAATGTTTATTGTCTCGTTTGCAACTGGTTCAAAATGCTGCTGCTAGAATCTTGACTAAAACCAGAAAAAGGGAACATATCACCCCAGTGTTAGCTTGTTTGCATTGGCTTACTGTACATTTTAGAGTTGATTTTAAAATACTGTTATTAACTTATAAGGCCCTAAATAACTTGGCACCAACCTATTTAGGAGAACTGCTAACCCCATATATCCCCAATCGTAACCTTCCTGAATATGAGATTCCAAGTAATCCCTATAATAAAGTATGTTAAATGGGGAGGAAGGGCCTTTTGTTATAGAGCCCCACTCTTTGGAATGAGCTGCCAACACATGTGAGGGAAGCTGAGCCTCTATCTGTTTTTAAAACCAGACTAAAAGCATATTTGTTTGAGTTGGCATTTTTATAATATGTCTGTATATATCTGTTTTAGTTTTTATTGTTGTATCTGTTTTTTTTTTATTTGCATATATATTTTTAATTTAGTTCCTGGTGTTTACATTATATATTTCTTCATCTGACATCTTCATATTTTTTTTTCTTCTGACATGTTTGTTTGTTTGTTTGTTTGTTTGGTTGTTTTGTATTTATAAATGTGACTGTTTTTTGCCCTGAAGGACACGGGGAAGGGAAAGAAGAGGATAACTTTGGAAAGGAAAGCGGTAAACAGTTCTAGACTCGGGGATGATTCACAGCTATTGAAGCAGGTTACTCTGGGTAGCTACCTGGAGGTATAAAACAGTACCTGCTGAAGTGTGAAGGAGAGAGGCATGTCCCATAGGAAAAGAACACATTTTAAATATATTATAAATATATGTAATGTAACCATTTTATATGTTACATATATGTATCACATATCCATATATTGATTTACATATATTCTTAATATGTTTTTAAATATAAGCAAAATAGGAACGTGCATGTCCAAAATGAATGATATCATGCTACTTGATTAGTATGCTATATAATATGTCATATAGATATCTTTTCAAACAATTCTAGCAACCCCCCAATCCCTCGCTGCCCTCCCAGTCAGAGTACCTGTATTCCAGGTGTTTCTGCAGCTGGCCCAGGGCAGCTCCCAGCTGAAGGAGTGGAAAAAGTAGAAGAGAGCCCATGCCAGGATAATGATGTAATAGATGCTTCCGTAAACAACGATCAACTGACTGGCATAACCCATACCTGGAGAGGGGAGGAGGGGGGAAGCACATAAGAAGTTAAACATCTACCAGTTCTGGTACTACAAGGCTTTTCATGTTTTTCATTTATTTAACAAGTAACTAATGCAAATTATTCACGCAGTTCACTGCAGACATGTGGCAGAAAGAGCAGAAGATTAAGACCTCTCTTATGCAAGTTTGCACTGCAATTTTCTGTGCTGCTCCCCATGGTTATACCATGCATTTACCATGCTTTACCACACCTCTTTAAATGCTTTATTACATTTTGCCATGCATTTAATGTGGTAAGCTTTCAGAAGGGCTACACTCGTTTGAGAAACTCTACTGGATTTTTATTCGCACCACTTGTGAATTGCTAAACTGTTTTTTAAAACACACAGATAAACGTAGCCTCAACATTGTCCAGGCTGCCCTTGTTGCTTCATAGCCACACAGATTAGATATCAACCTCGTATTAATACTTTGGAACAGCCTGCTGCCATCTCTCTCTCTCAAAGCCTTAGTTATTACCCCTATAAACAAATGCCTTCCTCTGTGTCATGGTAAAATGTTTCCTTTTGGATTTTGTTTGGTTCCTAATAGGGTATGATTAAAGAGTTAATTAAAGTTATAACTGATTGCTTGTTACCAACACATTAATAATTAATGTGGATTAAACAAATGTAACAGACAATGATTCTCTCGCCTTCAAAGAGGGGGCAGATTTTCCTCCAGGCGGTGATGCCCCCCTGGCTGGTGTACTGCCCCAGAGCTGTCTCCAGGAGGAACAGAGGTATCCCGCAGAACACCAGGAACAGCAGGTAGGGGACGAAGAACACACCTGTTTGAAGAAACATTGTGAGAAAGGTTAAATACCCCGTGCCATGCCTTGACAGTTTATCTCACTGTGGCATCAGACTAATTACTAAAGCAAAATACATTACAAAATGAATTAGCAGCATTTATATTGTTCGATTAAATCAGGTTAAAAGCTCTATAACCACGAATGCAGATGAGCCCGGCTATTTTGCAGTAATTGAGATCATCGATTGCAGTATGCAGGGTCGCCGGTTCACGCCCACCCTCTGCCCTGTGACACAAACAAGAGACTGCTGACTATTACACGGCTCAATACTGTCACACACCTCCTCCGTTTTTGTAGCACAGATAGGGGAACCTCCACACATTTCCCAGCCCGACAATCTGCCCGGCAACAGCCAGGATGAACTCTGTTTTGCTTGCCCATTGGCCCCTTGCCTTGATTGTTGCCCCCCTCTGAACTTCCATCCTGCACACAAGAAGATCATAAGAAAAGGGGGTTGATTGAGTTCACTGCAGTAGCGCTGGACAGAACCATCACATTGCAAAGCAAACAAATCTCAGCTTGTAAAGACTTATTTCATAATGTAGATTCACATACTTTGCTGTCAGTCTTCAAAGGGGAGTGTAGAGAGATGGGGAGGGGGTCAGTCCTACTCTCGATTGCTTACACTTTGAAGCGGAGGGTTATTGCTCTCAGTTTTGTATTTTACACCATCCTGTCAAGCTGGGCCCCTCAGAATGCCGAAGGGCACATGGCTGTAACCTGAACCCCTGGTGGTATAGCCTCCAGAATTTGTACCAATGCAAAATGTAATAACTGACGCATGTTGTAATATTTACATACTGCTGTAGTTTTCCATATATTTAACAAAAAAAAAACTGACACAAATTGAAAAATGTGACATTTTGAAATCTAAGATGAAATGCTGTACTACTATTATGGCTTCCGGTAGACTTTTGCGAAATCATTTTGCAGATTCTTTGATTACATGATGTTAAATAAAATATCTAAATTATGTTCATATAGGGATTTTTTGTTATGTCTCAATGCTAGAATTGTAGGCGATATATTATGTACTACCCCAAGTGTGCGATTTACACAAAACATGATGACATGATCTGGAACAGTACTGAGATTCTCTTGTGACAGCGAATTCATTACATAACACCTCTTTCAGGTGAAATCTTACAGAAATAGTTAACGACTCACATTACAACACAAGTAGCGACACTGCAAAACAAGGCTCTTAAGTGTTCAATATAAACCAAAAGGCCATATATAGCTCATTCTGTAGGTTCTGTAAATATCCTAACATGTGCAATAATACAATATGTAACACATTAATGCAATTACAATGAAACATTTAAAAACACAGAACTTATTTGAAGATTAAAATGAAAATAAACCCCTAGTCATTTGCTCCCCCACTTCTCTCTCTCAGCCTCTTGCTAGTGAAACAACAATAGTTTCTAATACACATTTTTAATCATATTTCACCCTAGAGAGTTAATGACTCCAATGTGCTTGTAAGCTGTTTAAAACAACAACATAAAAATACACTTTTAAATGAAAAGGGTTGCAATACAAAAACAAACACAAAGAATTGTAAACTGTCCTTTTACCCTTAAAGCTAGCTGTTGGTTGTCTTCAATATAGTTGTCTCTGGAGTGACTGTTTAAATAGTGGGGGATCTGGCACAGCTGGTTTGGGTGTAGTGCTAGAAAGCTCCCACCCTCCTTTAGTAGGTTACATAACTTGTGTAGTAACAGCTATTGCAAGTGTTAGAGTTGGGTCTCCCTGGTTATTTACTTGATGAAGCTGCTAAGTGATGTGGAAATTACAATGCTTAGTTTAATGCATTCACAGAACTTCACAGAAAGTTAATAAGTAGTGCTCTTACTTTTTATTTTTTTTCTCTCTCTTATGAATTTAAGTCAGTTGACTAATGGGCTGCAGAGACTCCTCCATTAACCTAAGATAATGCTTGTTTTTAACCATACAGATCACTGCCTGCCTATAGATTGAAGTGAAATGTTCTTACATCCTCCTTTTCTAAAGTCCAGTTACTGTTTCAGATCTAAAACTGAACACATACTTGGAAAGATACTGATATTGTTTTCTTCTTTTTATATCACAGTTTTGAATACATACTCTCTTGTTTGAACCGTGTAAAATAGTGAATGAAGATCACAGCAAATTAAACAACAACTCTGTAAGGTAGGTGAAAAGAAGATCCAGTATCAAGCTGTTGAAAGTGATCTGTGTTTGAAGAATGTAAGAATGTAAGAGCATAAGAAAATGTACAAACAAGAGGAGGCCATTAGGCCAATCTGAGCTCATCTGGTTCCCAATAGCTGACTGATCTCATAACCTTGTCAAGCTGGGTCTTAAAGGATCCAAGTGATTCTGCCTCAACAGCATTAGGTAACCCATTCCATACCCTCACCACTCTCTGTGTGAAGAAGTGTCTCCTGAACCTCAATGTGCCTTTGGTGCTGTGTTGTCCAGAACTGCAGCAGACAAATTCATCTAACACCAAGAGTGGTGGCAGCATGTGCATGCTGCAGTGTATTTAATTCCTGCCTATTCCTAAAGGCTGTGAGGTGAGTAAGGATATTAGCTTTGGGGGGGGGGGGGAGAAACTCTATTCTTGACTGTTGTGAAGCATCTTTTAAACATCAACCTACAAGCATTTCACGGACATCAAGATTTGTTTTATTCATAAAAAACTGTTACTCCTGTGTTAGAGCTTTGTGAAAACGCTGTGCTGGTTTGCAGCGTGTTCCCATGCACAGGGAAACTCAGAGATACTGCAAACAGCCTAGCATGCACTCAGCCTGGTGCAAGAAATACTACCCCTGTACGGGGTAGAGGGACAATTGGTGCACGGCTTATGTGAATTCACTTTTTTTAGCGATTTTTAGAAAAGTTTAACCTTTCTTTTTTTTGGGATGAATTTGGTGTGATAGATTTGCTGTGATTTTTCCTTTCACCATTGTTTTTATAATTATTTGCTATGTGATTGCTGTGCTGTGCAATTTGGTGTGCTGTGCTATTAAATTGTATTTTTGATAATAACCTTGGCCGTTGTCTCTTTTCATCCTGGTTGGGGTCGAGGGTGGTCCACTGCAATTCAAAACAAACGATAGGTTGCGGATGCAACCCCGGTTCCCTGAAAGAGAAAATAACCATCAAGGATGGGATATTGCCGTCAGGCAGTAGGGATTGGCTGAGCTTTTATAGCAAAGCTGCCGATAGGTCTCTGCGCGAGCTGCCACGTAAGCCCGCCCCCTTGGGAGCTTACTATACGCAGCGTTATTTTCTCTTTCAGGGAACCGGGGTTGAATCCGCAACCTATCGTTCCCTTTCAAGTCGAAAATAACCATCAAGGATGGGAACAGTGTACCCAAGCCGTCGCGAGGGAGGATTCTCGGCAGTAGGACAGACTTACATCATAACGCAACTGCGTAGGCAACACATCTACGCATATGCGGAGCTGCGCCTCAGTGTCTATGCTCGCAATGACACCTGTCCTAAGGTGGAATAGTCAACACCATGCTGTCAACCACTCTATACGTCCGCATCTTGGGGCATCATAGAGTGTAGTACAGATGCTCCAAACAGTGGAGCAGAGGAATCCAATACGTTCAACCGGTAAAACCTCATGAAAGTATGCGGTGTAGCCCAACTGGCTGCAGCGCAAATGTCAGACACCGGCACCCCTCTAAAGAGGGCCCAGGATGTCACCATACCCCTAGTGGAATGCGCCTTCAACTGCCCTGGTGGCGGAAGGCCTGCAGACTCATAAGCTAATTTAACAGCATCCACTATCCAGTGTGAAAGGCGTTGTTTAGACAACGGCTCACCCAAAGTCCTAGAACCATGGCATATGAACAATTGTTCAGTTTGCCTCACAGCCGTTGTAAGGTCAATATAATATCTCAATGCCCGCACGGGGCAGAGCATGTGTAACCGTTCTTCCTCTGGGGAAGAAAAAGGAGGAGGATGGAACGCCATCAACTCGACTGGTTGGTTCATATGAAACGGGGATATGACCTTGGGTAAAAAGGCCGGATTTGGACGCATGGAGACCTTAGAACCGTCTCCTGCGAAACGAGTACATGATGAATGCACTGAAAGTGCGTGTAACTCGCCCACGCGTTTTGCTGATACCACTGATAGCAAAAACGCAGTTTTTATAGACACGAGCTCCATGTCCACACTGTGGAGAGGCTCGAACGGTGCCTTGGTAAGGGCTTCCAGCACCACGTCAAGGCTCCATGACGGTAAACTGGTCGTCCTTGGAGGCCGCAAACGTCTTGCGCCCTTCAGGAACTGCGATGCCAGAAAATGGCAACATGGTGATAAACCGTCAATACGTACATGGCAAGCCGATATGGCGGCTAAGTACACTTTAAGTGTAGAGGGAGATTTCCCCTCATCTAACAGTTTCTGTAGAAACTGTAATATCACTGCCTTAGGGCAGGATATTGGGTCATGGCCCTCCGCCAGACACCAACCTTGAAACAACTGCCACTTGTACGTATACTGCGACCTAGTAGAGGGTGCTCTAGCACTCGAAATCACCGCCGTCGAGAGCCCTAAGGCTGACAGGCGCTCCCGTTCAGGGGCCAAGCCCATAGCTGCATGAGCTTGGGGTTCGTTTACCATAGCCCTCCTTGGTCCGCTCGCAGAGGGAGCTCCCTCGGCCGACCGTGCAACAACTGCACCAGGCTAGGGAACCATATTCTCCAAGGCCACCGAGGAGCGATTAGAATCACTGTCGCTGTTTCACCCTGACCTTTCTAAGAAGGCGGGAGCATCGGAATCGGTGGAAACGATATAGAGCCCTGGCGGCCATTCGTGAGCCAGTGCATCGACTCTAGGGGCTGTCGAGATCCTTCACTGAGAACCATAGGGGCAGTGCGTGGTCGCTTGCGAAGCAAAGAGATCTACCTGGGCTGTGCCGAACCATTCCCAGATGCGCTCTACCACTTCAGGGTGGAGACGCCATTTGCCGGCAAGAGGGCCTCCTCTGGATAGGAGATCTGCTGCGTAATTGACTCTGCCCGGTAGGTGAACCACACGTAGAGAGGTTAAACGCGGTTGTGCCTATAGCAACATCCGTGCTACCATCCGGTGAAGACCGGGGGACCGCAAGCCGCCC
This sequence comes from Acipenser oxyrinchus oxyrinchus, assembly GCA_030684275.1. NCBI lineage: Eukaryota > Metazoa > Chordata > Actinopteri > Acipenseriformes > Acipenseridae > Acipenser > Acipenser oxyrinchus. The sequence goes on from JAGXEW010000368.1 coordinate 21,238, forward strand.
TGGCGGTTGATGTACGCCACAACTGTGGTGTTGTCTGACCGCACTAACACATGCTTGCCTAGAAGCACTGGCAAGAAGTGCCGGAGGGCGAGGTCCACCGCTCTGAGCTCCAGAGCATTGATGTGGGCTGACCTCCAGGGTCCTGACCACACTCCACGGGTCCCTGTCCCGTTCCAGACTGCTCCTCAACCGTGGTTGGAAGCGCCGGTCGTGATGACCTGCCTTCTGAAAATGGGACCCAAGCGCGCGCCTTGGCGGAGGTTTGATGGAACTTTCCACCAGCGTAGCGCTTCCCAGCAGGCTCGGGATACCCTTAGCCTGCAGTGTTTGTCTCTCCGCGGATGCAACGCGGGCATTGAACCAGGCCTGCAGAGGTCTCTGGTGTAGTAAGCCCAAAGGAAGGGCTTGTGAGGCGGCAGCCATCAACCCCAGCATGCGCTGACACAGCTCCATGCTGACTGTTTGTCTCAACCTGAATAGGGAGAGACACCGCTCTATTGAGGCAACTCTTTGTGTCGACAGGGTCGCTTCCATGGACACTGAGTCCAGATGCAGACCCAAGAATTCGGTCTGTTGGCTCGGCACTAGGCGGCTCTTTCTGAATTGATCTTCAGACCTAGCCGCTGAAGATGGTCTGTAACCATCACTGTGTGCTGTGCCACCTGCTCCTTCGACTGCGCGCAGACGAGCCAGTCGTCCAGATAATTCAGCAGTCGGACACCTTGAGCCCGCAAGGGAGCTAGAATGGCATCCATACATTTTGAAAAGGTTCGAGGAGCTAGTGATAGGCCGAATGGAAGGACACAAAACTTGTATACCCTGCTCTGAAATACTTCCTGTGACCTGGGCAGATGGGAACGTGAAAGTACGCATCTGTCAGGTCCACGGTGGTGAACCAGTTGCCGTGTTGGACTGACTGAATGATGTGCCTGTGCGTAAGCATCCTGAATGATAACACCCGCAGGTATTTGTTCAGTACTCGCAGATCTGAAATAGGACGGAGCCCGCCGTCCTTCTTGGGCACCAGGAAGTATTTGGAATAGAACCCCTGGTCGATCAGAGCAGGGTCTACTTGTTGAATGGCACGCTTGCTGAGCAATGCCTGTATTTCCACATTCAGAGCTGAGGACTGAACCGAGTCCTTCACTGCAGTTACAACCACTCCCGGAAGGGGGAGGTTTTAACTGGAACTGAAGGGTGTACCCGGTGGATATAGTTTTGTGCACCCAGATGTCGTTGGTGCATTGTTGCCAGAACTGGAGCTGGGAGACAGTGTAGGGGCGGGTTAACAGCTGCCTGGTGTTCTCAGGGCTGTTTAGGCTGGGCTCGTTCGAGAGGGGCCTGGCCAGAGCCCCGAGGGCGTGGCCTGCCACCACCTCTATGGCGCCACCCTCCGCACTGCGGTCTTGAAAATGGAGGTTGACCGCGCGCTGCTGTGCTTGAGGGAGAGGTCTTAGTACCCCCTGGCCGTGGCTGGTGCTGCGGTGGTGTCCTTTCTCCACTGATGTTCCTGAGGCCGCTTTGGCTGGAACGGCGGTTTTGGCCACATTTTCGCCATTTGCTGCGATGCCTCCCGCGCCTTGGCGGAGCGTTGCAGCATCTCCTCCACCGCTGGACCAAATGTGTGTCCCGGTGTAATTGGGGCATCCAGCAACGGGGCCTTATCAGGTTCCTGCACTCTCACCTGCGAGAGCCAGAGCTGCCTTCCTTCCACCACCAGAGACGCGATGCTCCTGCCCTGAGCCCGCGCGTTGAGCTGGGCCAGCTTCACCAGCAGTTGACTGACGGTCCCCAACTCGCTTCTGAGGGCCGCCGAAGGGCACTCAGGTAGGTCTTTAATTAGTGCCGCTTGGTAGACCGTCAGCAAGCTGGCCACATTAGAGAGCTTGACCGCCTCTGTGGCTGCAGCGTACCCCTTTTTTAGGTGTACCTCAGTGGTCCTGCACTGCTTATTGGGGCATGCAGGATCTTTCGTCAGCCCCGATAATGTTGGCATCTTCACCAACGCGGTGAACGCAGCGTCCGCAGGTGGGAAGGACGCCAACCCAGCCTCATTTGCCCCCTGCATGTTAAAGGCTGAGGCCTTGCGAGAAGTCGCAGGGGCAGAGGCCGGAGCCCCCCAGGTGGACTGCACCTCCTTAATAAAGTCTGGGAATGCCGGAAGCATCCTGGACTGATGGGGCTGGGCTGAAGGCGACTCAAACAAGGAGTGCCGAGGTAGTTCCGCATTAGGCCACTCGACGCCCAAGTGGCGGGTTGCTCTGTCCACCACAGACCACGTTGGGTCATCTGTATCTAGCACGTGGAGCTCGGTGTCTTGCTCAGAGTGCTGGGAGGCTACCTCAGCCTCTGTACTGTCCCCCTCTAGGATGTCAGATGCGTCTCTAGACAGTGCATTGATATCCCACTCCCCTTGAGACTGCACTGGAAGAGCAACGACCGGTGCAGGTTGTGTAGGGGCCACTGGCTGACTAGCAATGGGCCCAGTTGGTTGTTCTGGGACTGGAGGCACCACATTTGCTAGGGACATGAGGATGGACTGCTGCCCCATCATAACCTCCATAAATTGAGACATTTTGGAGGTTAGCTCCGCCACCCCTAACCTGTCTCTGTATCGCCTGTCCCGACGAGGGGAACGAGAGCGTGCTCTCCGTCGAGGCGATCTGGAGTGCGACCTAGACTCGCGACGGGGCGCACCCTACGAGGGAGGGGCTGCGTTTCCAGCGCGTCTGGTGGGGACCTCTGACCAGCCGTTAGCTGGGAGGACGGACTCCTGGAGAGCTGCAGCCGCCCTGGCGGCGCCGCCAGAGACGACGGCGGGGCAGAAATGGTGTGGGACGATCCAGAGGAAGGAGAGTGCCCACCCACTGCTTTCTTCGCCCTTTGGCGGAGGGTGCGTGTCTGGAAACCAGCACAAAGATGGCAAAAAGCCCTATCCGCCAACGCGGATGCGGCGTGCTCTGGCGCCAGGCACGCCACACAGTCCTCATGGGGATCACTCGCTGGCAATTTTGCCTGGCAGGTGACGCAATGGTGGAACCCGGACATGGTTGCCACTCTGACCCTGAACGTCGAACGGCGAAGCGTTGAACGTGAAGGTACGTGCACCAAGCGACGATGCGTCGATGCGCCGAAGCGTCGGCGTCGAGTGTGTGCACTGATCGTTAAGGGGTCGATGCGCCGAGCGTCGAGCGCCAAGCGTCGAGGTGCGTGCACCGAGCGTCGATGCGTCGAAGCACCGAGCGTCGAGCGTTGAGGTGCATGCACTGAGCGTCGATGCGTCGAAGCACCGAGCGTCGAGGTGCGTGCACCGACCGTCGAGCGTCGAGGTGCGTGCACCGAGCATCGAGCACCGAATCCCCAAGCGCAGACACGCTAGCACCAAGCGCTAAAGCGCTGCACAAAGCGCCGAAGCGCTGCACCAAGCGGCAAAGTGCCGACACGAAGCGCCAAAGCGCAGCACGCCGGAGCGTGAGTACCGAGTGAAAAACGCTAGCACAAACGCCTAAGTGTCAGCTGACCCGCAGAGAGGACATGCTAAGTGCTGGTACGGTGTCTTGGATGCTGTGCACTACTTACCTGTTGTGCTGGGGACTGGGCTTAGTGGTCGTCTTCCTCTGTGTAGTGAATGGGAATGTATATATATATATATATATATTTTTTTTTTTTTGAACGCTGCAGCAGCACTAAAGGTATTGAGAGTAACTGGGACACAATAAATATGTGGGCACAGTACACCTACCACGCGGTTGTTGTTTTTTTTTTTTTTTTTTTTTAACACACCTCGGAGGCAGTATGTGGGAGACAGCAGTGCAGGCTCCACACACGCGGTCTAGCCAAGGCAAGACCGGGGCTGCAGATACGCGCGCGGTCGAGGCCAACGCAACGTGCGTCCTTTACAAATATATATAAAACACACAATATATACAATTTATTTACAAAACCCAAAAACACAACACTAAATAATAATAATTATTAAACAGGAAAGACGGAGACCACGAGACAACGCGATGCCGAAGCAAAGCGTGAAGGAAATATATAAAAATATATAAAAATATATAAAAATATATACAATTTATATAATCCTTAACAATAACGACTAGTGTAACTGTAATCAACTCTGAGAAGGGGCAATAACCAGCTTCTCAAGCTTAAGCTTACCGAGTACAAACAGCTACGAGCTCTAATACCTACCGCTACTAATGCTGAAGACAAAAGAGGATGTGAGTCTCTGCGCGCTGCGTATAGTAAGCTCCCAAGGGGGCAGGCTTACGTGGCAGCTCGCGCAGAGGCCTATCGGCAGCTTTGCTATAAAAGCTCAGCCAATCGCTACTGCCTGACGGCAATATCCCATCCTTGATGGTTATTTTCGACTTGAAAGGGAACCTGTTATACACTTACCTGAGCTACCTGTGACATTATTCTTGTGGGAGCCCCAAATGTTTTCTGTTTATTAGACATTTCAAGTCTTCAAAGGGGCTGTTCTTGCCTGTTTGTTGTTCTTCACCATCTGTTCTGGGGGACATGTTACTGAGTGATGACAATCAAAAGATAGAGGGTCTTTTCTTATCTCCTCCTGAGTTATAAAATGGTAATTCTCTATTAGATAAAGGAATTTAGAGATCTATACATTTAATTTTTGCTGAATAAAGCTCATTGACCTACAAAATCCTCTTATAAAGCAAAGGCACTTTTAGTACCTTTTTATACCCTGTGTCCTTGCACAACACACTGAGGTCAGCGATCAATAAATCTTTCATTAGTACAGTCAACCTTTCCTTCACCCACCTCAAAGAAAGGGCAAAGTCTTTTTAATAAGTTAGCAAGCCTTCTTTAACTTTTTAAATCTCATATCCCCAACTGAACATCAGAACAACCTACAACTTGGACACTAACTATTTGTAACAAATTTGGAATTCAAAATCCTTTAAAAAAAAAAAAAAAAAAAGAAAAATTGTAAACTTGGTTGCTTTTCTCAAAGGAGAATCCGCCCGTAACCATTACGTCATATGCAAGCGCATAAAAGCTCCATGTGTTATTCTTTCATGTCGCTTCTTTTTGTTTTTCGGCTGCTCAGTCAAGTGCTGGGAGGCCGAAACGGGAGTTGACCGCTTAGAGCCTGGAGGAAGGGCTGCCCTCAGCCACGGATTTCCTGAGGTTTCCCAGAAAAATTATAAATATGTGAGTAGGGGTTTTCCTTACCTGAGTGCTGAGCAGTTCAGTATTTAGTTCTCTGCGGGTGAGTGGTCGGGTTGGACAGGCTGGGCTATCTCCCTCAGCGCAGTCATGCTCTGGGGGACAGGCCGTGTCTTAGTTGCTGATTTTAATTAAATTCAATATTTGGGGGATAGGTGGCAGGGCGTCACTGTGGAGCGTGTTCATTATTATTCATTCATGGTTTGGCTGCCTCGTCTTTTTGGGGGGAGGTGGCCACAGACACTTCCTATCTGCGGCACTGGGATGCATGTAACTGTTCATGTATTTCCAGCCGGCCTCTCGTAGGTAGCCGTCGGGCACCCACGGACGAGGCCTCTGAACAAATTTATCTTTCACTCAGGCCCTGAGTGCCCACCACAGTCATCGGGCCCTGAGCACTCTTCACAGTACATAAATCATCTGCAATTGCAATCATCATCATTCATTCATTGCCATTCATTCATAGCCATTCATTCATTGCCATTCATTCATAGCGGATTCTCCGTACTGAAACAGCTATTATTATTATTATTAGTTTATTTGGCATTTGGTAGACCCCTTTATCCAAGCTAAACCTCTCTTTCAAAAGACACTCCAGAAATGTTTCTTTTTACAGGCCTGCGTTTGTACTTCAAAACAGACACAAAGGGGTATTAATATCGGTCAGGAGCAACAAAAGAAACAAACATTCTAGCATTCCAAAGGGGCCGCATTCTTGAAACGTTTTTAAGAAGAAAAATCTTCTTAAATTCAACAATCCATCAGTTGGTACTTAAGAAAAAAAAGCTACAATGAACTTGTGAGGGGTGGAAACCAAGGGGGGTGAGGAAAGGATATCAGGAGTGTGGGGTTCCTGATAAAATGTCCTCAGATATTGTATCCCTTACACAGAACAATAGAGTAAGAAAGAGAAATAAACTACAACTCCCATAAGCCACTGTCACAAAGACGGCAGCAGTGAGTGACGTCAGACCAGAGACCGGGAAATAAATAAACAAAACGAGAGGTGGAGTTTGGTAAATAAACAGAACAGAAAATAAAAAGGTTGTAAGACAAAAAACACACAGGACACGGCACTTACGCCAAAATAAATAGACAAACAAAACGAACAGACACTGACACACAGGGACGAACAAACACGGTGAGTACAAACAACTATCGATTTACTTTTCTCGTTCTCTCTCTCCCGTTCTCCACTCACCGAACACACCCAACCCCGAGTGAGTGAAAACATGCAGCTTTTATGCAGCTGTACCAAGACTCGATTGCTAATCACTCATTCAATTGGAGTCTCGGTAGAACTGCACGTGAATTAATAAAGTGCAACCTCGTGCTCACATATTACATATTTTATCTGCACGTGAAGTGATGTGCAATCCTCGTGCCTAACTACAATTATACATTTTTAAACACACGTGAAACACAGACCCGCTTATATCCCGTGTACCAATACCTATACACCAACATTTACACACAACACGTAACATACAACACAAACTACGCACAAGGGCGTGGCCACATTGCCACAGCCACTCAGAACCAGGACGGTGTCAATTTCAAATACATCGTGTTGGAGCAATTCTGGAAAGTAGAGACACAGAGCTAGTGTGAGTACAACAATCTTTTATCATTTGCTATTCACAACAATCCTTTTTAAGAATTTTCTTAACATTTTTCTTAACAAGAAGAGATGCTCTTGTATTTTTTTAAATTGTTTATTATCATTATTATTTATTTATTAGCAGATGCCCTTAGCCAGGGCGACTTACAGTTGTAAACAAAAATACATTTCAAGAATCACAGTACAAGTAATAATACAATTAAGAGCAAGATAAATACAATGACTTTGGTTCTAGCAAGTACAAGTATGACAAAATTCAATTTTTATACATTTAAGATAACAGAATCCTTGTCTCAAATGAGTAGACCTTATTAGATATGTAGAATAAACAAATCTAAGTTAAAGCAACTTTTATTTTATTAACATAAAAGACCTCATTTACTAAATGGCGCTAATTTGGCCAGAACTGCAGGAGGAAAATTGAAATGACTGCACATGGTATTTCCCAGTGTCACGCCCTATTTACTTAACCAATTAGAAGCAAAAATACTGGTCAGAAAAATTCATATGCGTACGACAACCCAACACTACTGTTCACATTCTCAGTAAAAACATTTTTAAACCTGTACAGTTTGAATTGTTCTCACATTTACAGGGTGTAATTAAACTGCTGGCATAATCTTGCTCCTCAGGACAGGTTAGACGGCTTCTAGACCCGCGCTGTGAACAAATTGTAAATCAGGTTGTAGAGACTGAGGTGGCCGAGTGGTTAAGGCGATGGACTGCTAATCCATTGTGCTCTCCACGCGTGGGTTTAAATCCCATCCTTGTCACAGTTTTGTTTTATCGTTTCTCTCTCTCTTTTCTTCTGACACAAGTGTATAACCCATTTAGCTGTGTTTGGATTGTTCCCCAACAGTAACAAAATGTGACACAAACACAGCCTAAACTCTGAGGTGCTGAAAGAAATTATAATAAAAGGCACTTCTAGGTTTTGAACCCAGGATCTCCTGTTTACTAAACAAGCGCTTTAACCATCTAAGCCACAGCGCCCTGCAACACATCAAAAAATCTGTGCAAGAGTGTCATGGGTGCCGAAAGGAACATTTAAGTTTACACATGATTATATTTTCTTACTGGTGTTTTATTTTTGCACATTTTATTTATATGTGTTATTAGAAAGTCACGTATATTTAGAGTATTGTTATATTTGAGTGCATTTGTATGTGTGTTTGTATTTGTATTTGTTTTGTTCCCCCTGACATTTTCAGGAATATTTGTTGCCGAAGAGGAAAAGGACGCTTGGTGCTCATTAATCAAGATTTAGTACAGCTGGGGAGCTGGGGATGCTTAAAGGCTTGTATATAAGGCTGACAAAAGAAAAGTAAAACAGAGACGAAAGCAGAGGGATGAGAGCAGAGCAGAGCAGAGCAGAGCAGTGTGGGTACTATTGTAGGCAGTTAATATATTCTTAAAAGCAATAAATTAAAGGACCTCCAAAAATTGTAGGGGATAAAGAGATACCTTCGATTGTCAAGATCTCGGTTGGACCTCTACAATAAACGGTGTCCTATTATAATGTACAAACCCATTTTTAATATCGCTCTCTGAAAACGATGGCGGATTTACACATTACAACAAGCCAAAAATAGACCACATTCCAGACTGTTCAAAGCTCATAAATCATGTTTGTTCAACATGAGCAAATGATTCAATACTGGGAATCTCTTCTTAGAAAGATGGTATTTATTAAGCATGCAACAAAAATAAGTTTGAAAATCACACAAAAATAGTTACACAATTAATGTCACATTAAAAGAATTACAATGAGAACTAAGGTTTAAAACAAGAATTTACCAAAGAAATACTAGTACATACTGACACAACAAGGGGTCACACAATACCTGAATAGATATTTAAGAGTATTGTTACCTAGCCTGAAAAGCAGTCACTTTCAGCGTTCTGTTACCTTGTGTTTCTCCGAGTGTCAGGGCTCCCAATCTTGATGGATAAATACTGAGAGCTGAGGGCTCCAGGTGCAGTCTTGTAGTTTCTTAGAGTCTGAGCGGATAGCGAGGGGGCTATCGCAGGTTTGGGGCTAGCGTAGGTCTGGGGCGGCAAGGAGCTGGGGCTAAAGCAGGGGGTTTTATACTTTTCAAACAAAGAGATTAATTGAATTTCCCGCTGCATGCTCCTATTGGCTATTTTGTAGCGAATGGGCTTGCAATCTTGATTGATTGCTCCCCCCTTCCTCTGTCTGATTAGTTCATTATCATAATCTGGAAAGGGGAAACTTTTAAAACGTGCATAACTTTTGCTAAATAATTCCGATTTTATTTTGAATTCCTGTTATTTTTACCATAAGAAATTACATTTCTTTAGACACCAAACATGTCTGGTTGCGACTTTGGTTAGACATTGCAAACAGTTTAATTCTCTTAGGGATTTATTACCTGGGTTATTCTATACTTGTTAGGCAATAAAAACGCTTGCATCTTGTACTCATAGTGGTATTAAATCAATATGATGTGAAATTTGTCTTAAATCTCTAAATCTTTAAGCTATTTTCTCTCTTTCAGACTCCTATGCTAAACCACCTCTCTCTCAATAGACGGGTTAATTAAATCACGCAGACGGGTTTGATTAGTCTTTTGTTTCCTGAGTGCCTGGTGCATTCAAGGTGTTAGGTTGATCGTTATCTCTAGGCAAAGCTAGACAAATTAGATTAAAGTTCATTCAATGTAGATTCCTGATAATATATAATATCACAACATAAGAAAGTCCATGGCATTTGCAATATATATTGAGATGCAATGTCTATAAACCTACAGACGTAAGAGAGAGGAGTGGCGGGACCGATTGCAGCTGAGCAAGCAAAGAAAAGCAGATGGAGAGAAGAAGACAGATGCAGCAGCTGAGCAAGCAGAGGAGAGAGAAAAGGTGCAGCAGCTGAGCCAGCAAGGAGACACTGGTTGTGTGTGGAGAATTTTTAACGTGGACTTTCTTTGTGTGATAACCATACAACAACCAAGGCAGGATAAGTAACCCATAAGTGAGGCAGCATAATGAACAGGGGAGAGACAGACTCGTGTGTTAAACCTGAAGGTAAATACACTGTTTTATTTATGTGTCTAAAGGAGGATCAAGGGAAGCGACATCATGTGAGAAGTACGAGTGGACAAGTACAATGCAGTTAGAAGCAGTTGAAAGCAGGTTGACAGCTGCAGAAGCTAAACTAAATTTCCACAAAAAAAAAAGGTCTTCAAGGCAGTAATCTGTGCCAACTGCATGATGTGGGAAATCCGAGAAAACCCAACAGAGCTCAATCAAGTTTGTGTAAAGTGCTGCACGATCCAGGGCTTTCTTCAGCGATTAAGCCTGCTAGAAAAGGAGCTGGGGGAAATGAGACAGCAACAGGAGCTTGAGGAGCTGACACACCCACAATTCTTGGAAGTCTGCACCCCTAGCAGACTGAAAGCCACCAGAGAGATTGAAGAGAGTCAGAACAGCTGGGTTCAGATAGGCAGAAGCAGGGGAAAAAGAAACTTTGTCAAACACAACCACCAGAAATCCAGACATCCAACAAATTTGAGACACTTCAACATTTAGATGACCAAAACCAACATCAAGAGAATGAAAGAAACAACATCCAGGACCCTATAAACAGTGCTGGCCAGGCAGCAAAAAGAAGGGATGTCATGATTGTTGGGGACTCCATACTGAGAAACACAGCAAGTTCAGTTCACAGTTTGGACCCACTACTACAACAGTGTGCTGCCTTCCAGGAGCCTCTGTCAAGCACATCACTGAGAAAGTGGACAGGCTCCAAGAACGAACAGGAGACGACCCGGTAGTAGTCATCCACATCGGTACAAACAACATTGGAAGAGACAGACCAAGATCCCTGCAAAACAAATTCAGAGAGCTAGGGAGGAAATTAAAAGACAAGACCAAAACTGTGGTATTTTCTGGGATACTGCCGGCACCTTGCAAAGGACCATATGGACAGCTGGAAATACAAAATCAAAATGCATGGCTGAAATCGTGGTGCACACAGGAAGGCTTCACCTTTCTTGAACATTGAAGCACATTCTACCAGAAGGACTATCTATATAGGTGGGACGGACTGCACTTAAACAGAAAGGGAACCAATCTACTCAGAGAAAGGATCCTTGAGGAGGTCCAGAAGCATTTAAACTAGAAAGGAAGGGGGGAGAAAACAAAAAAACAGAAGGGAGACCACATCAAAACAAGGGCAACAACTCAGGTAAGACAGCTATTAAATGTATTTATCTTAATGCTAGAAGTCTCAGAAACAAAATGTTAGAACTTGAAGCTACTGCACTGACAAGTAACTACGATGTGATAGGTGTTAGAGAAACTTGGTTGTCTGAGAGTGATGGAGATGAATATAATATTAGTGGGTACACACTGTATAGGAAAGACAGGCAGGACAGAAGAGGTGGAGGGGTAGCGCTATACTTAAGAAATAGTCTTGGAGCCCAGGTGTTAAATCAGGACAAAGAAAACAATGCAGAATCAATATGGGTCAAAATAATGGACACACATTCTAAGGGCATAATAATAGGAGCATGCTATAGACCACCAAATTCAGACGCTGAGCAAAATAATTTGTTATACAATGACATTCGAAAGCTGACATTCAACTTCCCCGCACTGACTAGAGGGGAGGCATGCCTTGATTTAATCTTTTCAAATAATGAAGACAGAATAACTAAAACACAGGTCAGAGAGCCATTGGCAAACTCAGATCACAACATGATCTCATTTGAAGTACTTTTTAAAACCCCAAAAGTAATGACTAAAGCTAAGGTTTACAATTTTTGAAAAGCAAACTATGAAGGTATGAAACAGAGACTAACAGAAGTAGATTGGAGTAAAATAGAGAAAACATCCACAGAAAAGGGATGGCTGTTTTTTTAAAAATGTAGTACTAGAGGCGCAAAACAATTGCATCCCAAAAGTAGACAAATCTAAATCTAAAACAAAATGGCCAAAATGGTTTAATAGATCAATTTAAAAAAATATTCAGCGAAAAAAGGCACTTTACAGAGCGTTTAAAAAGGACCAAAAACAAAGTACACAGAAAGAGTACTTGGAACTGCAAACACAAGTCAAAAAGGAAGTTAGAAAGGCCAAGAGAGAGATAGAAATCAATATTGCTAAGGGGGCTAAAACCAATTCCAAAATGTTTTTCCAATATTATAACAGCAAGGGAACATTCAAAGAGGAGGTTAAATGTCTAAGAGACACAAATGGCAAATCATAGATGAAGAAAGAAAAAATAACAAATATATTAAATGATTACTTTTCACAGGTTTTTACAAAGGAGGACACGAACAACATGCCCCACATGTCGACCTGTTCCTATCCAATAACATTAGCATAACAGAGACAGAAGTGTTAAAGGGACTAGGAGCTATTAAAATAAGCAAATCCCCTGGATCCTCCCAATAGTACTCAAAGAAATAAAAGAAGTTATTTACAAACCGCTAACCAAGATCATGCAACAGTCTCTTGACAGCAAACGTAATACCAATCCACAAAAAGGGAGACAAAACCGAACCAGGTAACTACAGACCAATAAGCCTGACTTCTATTATATGTAAACTTATGGAAACTATAATAAGATCCAAAATGGAATATTACCTATATGGTAACAATATCCTGGCAGACAGTCAGCATGGTTTTAGGAAGGAGATCGTTTCTAACTAACCTACTTGACTTTTTTGAGGATGCAACATTGAAAATCGATAATTGCAAAGCATACAACATGGTTTATTTAGATTTCCAGAAAGCTTTTGACAAAGTAGGGATTCAAGAAAATGCATGCACATGGAATAGGGAGAGGTTAACATGTAGAAAACAGAAAGTACTGATTAGAGGAGAAACCTCAAAATGGAGCGAGGTAACCAGTGGTGTACCACAGGGATCAGTATTAGGTCCTCTGCGATTCCTAAACTACATTAATGATTTAGATTCTGGTATAGTAAGCAAACTCGTTAAATTTGCAGACGACACAAAAATAGGAGGAGTGGCAAACACTGTTGCAGCAGCAAAGGTCATTCAAAATGATCTAGACAGCATTCAGAACTAGGCAGACACATGACAAATGAAATTTAATAGAGAAAAGTGTAAAGTATTGCATGCAGGCAATGAAAATGTGCATTATAAATATCATATGGGAGATACTGAAATTGAAGAAGGGAACTATGAAAAAGACCTAGGAGATTATGTTGACTCAGAAATGTCTTCCTCCAGACAATGTGGGGAAGCTATAAAAAAGGCCAACAAGATGCTCGGATATATTGTGAGGAGTGTTGAATTTAAATCAAGGGAAGTAATGTTAAAACTTTACAATGCATTAATAAGACCTCACCTAGAATATTGTGTTCAGTTCTGGTCACCTCGTTACAAAAAAGATATTGCTGCTCTAGAAAGAGTGCAAAAAAGAGCAACCAGAATTATCCCGGGTTTAAAAGGCATGTCATATGCAGACAGGCTAAAAGAATTGAATCTATTCAGTCTTGAACAAAGAAGACTACGCGGCGATCTGATTCAAACATTCAAAATCCTAAAAGGTATAGACAATGTCGACCCAGGGGACTTCTTTGACCTGAAATAAAGAAACAAGGACCAGGGGTCACAAATGGAGATTAGATAAAAGGGCATTCAGAACAGAAAATAGGAGGCACTTTTTTACACAGAGAATTGTGAGGGTCTGGAACCAACTCCCCAGTAATATTGTTGAAGCTGACACCCTGGGATCCTTCAAGAAGCTGAATGGCCTCCTCTCATTTGTAAACTTTCTTATGTTCTTCTTATGTTCTTAAGGGTGGATGGTGATTTGGATTGTTCTGGACTTGAGTAGCAGAGATCGAATTGAGAGCCGAACCTGTCCTGACCACTTCCAGTATACATCACTACTTTGTCAGAGGAACGGCTGTTGCATTGGTGGCGACAGAGGCCATATTGTACCAGCCATATTGTACCAGCGTTTGAATATGTCCTAGTCTGTTGGTTGAGCTCAGTAGAGGAGTGACACCCCCTGAAATGAAATTGGGGTGAAATTGGTGATGCTAAATTGGCGAGCGGGAGACTGGAGCCATATCCTCCATTGATGACCTGGCCAGGGCAAGTGGTGACCACTAGTTCTGCACTGTTTAATGCATATTCTGACAACTAACAAACTTTGTATTGTTTAATGCAAATTCTGATAATTAACTAGTTTTGCACTGTTGAATGCTAATTTTGTCATAAGTAGTTTGCATTGTGGGTTGGTCATTTGGATAATTACGGGTGAATTGCTTTAGCCTAACTTTGAACAATTGTATACTGCTTAACCTTGATCAATTCGGAACCAGCCTACTCCTGTTGCAGTCTATTGATGGAATTGTTTAGTCCTGATACTTGAAAGTAAATGTGGTATGACAACTTTGAATTGTGATGTACTATTGAAGTAATAACATTGAAAATACTTCTCTTTGGTGCCCTCCTTGGGTTGGGTGTGGTTTGGGTGTTGTCCCCTCCTGTCAATATAGTTGAACCTGAGAGCTGTAATAAAATGTAGACATAGGTTAATAATTAAGAATCCCTTAGTCAGAACTATTGGGTTAGTGAGGCCCTTTTGTCTGTGGGCTTTCGCCACGTCCATTTTGCATTTAGAAAGGTCGTGACGTACATTGCCATTACATTTGAGTTAACCGATGCAGCAAGTGATCCTTTCATCTTCCTTTGCCATATCCCTGCCATTATGACTCGCCGCCGCCGTTCATGCAGCTTGGGCGAAATAAATATTATTTGTGTGTTGATGTTGTGTGTCCTCCTGTGTGTTGATCCTGTCTGTCGCACAACCCTGCTTTGCCTGTGTTGTGCTGTGAATGTTTGATGTGTTGTGCTGCGGTACTCGGTGCGCACGGTGCTTGGTACACATGATGTCTAGTACCTCGGTGCTCATACCGCCCGCAGTGCTCAGTGCACATGGCGCCTGCTGCACTTGGTGCACAGTGATTGGGGTCTGTGCATGCGGTACTTTAGTGCCACGGTGCATGCATAGCCCGGTGCACGCAGTGTCCTCGGTGCTTCGGTACCTTGGTGCCCGCTGTGCTTAAGCACCCCCATGCCTTGCACTTTGTGCAGGGTGGTGTGCAGTACCTAGGGTTTAAATACCCCAGCAATATTGCGAAGTGAAGGCAGGCATGTCATGGTTCCATGCTTGTAAGTCTTGCAGGGCAAACATGCCTGAGGAGGATGGGCATTCATTATGTTCATGATGATTGGGTGTCCAGCACGCTACTTCAGCCCTCGGGGATGAGACCTTCTGTGATATCTGCGCGGCTTTTCAGCCCCGGGTGCTTCGCAATAGGCTTGCCAGGGCCACGGATAAGCTGGGCCTCACGGGTTTTCCCCCAGTGGATTCCACCATTGTAGCCTTGGTCAAGGCTCCACCGGTGGAGGGCTTCCCAAGGACCCTGCATGCCCAAACCCGCAGTGCAGGGTCACAGAAACACAGGTAACCCGCCTAGCAAACATGGCGGGTATCCTGACCGCCTATATGGATGGCATACTACAGGAAGCTTGATAATTTATAAAAAAAGAAAATAACTCAATTCCCATTGTGTATCGGGAATGTACATTCAGGGAAACATACTTCAAAGTAGCCCCCATATTCGCACAATCCACACAGATGTAACGCTTATCAACTTGTGTGCATTTACCACATACTTGTCTTTCACACTGGGCACAGATATCAGAAGTTTTATTTTTATTTCATTTAGTTACCTGGCTTTGTTTTCTCTTGCGTGTGTCATCTGATGTGCACTGTATCCAGCTTGAGCTGCGTTTCCCTGCCGCTTTGCAGTTTTCTGATCGAGATGTTTCCACCAAAGCTCCGTGGCTAACATCATAAGAGATCTCTCCTACTGATATTTTCCCTGGTGCATTCCTTGTACAAAATGAAGGAATTGATGGCTGCCATATCCAATACATTATAAAATACAGCAACTGGACACCGGTGGTTGCTTTCACTGAGTACTAAGTTTTGTGCAGATGGTGGAAACTCTCTTCTTGCTTTGTTTACTGTTCCAACCAGGCTGTTTTTTTTTTTCTTCAACTGTTTTGCTAATTACATTATTGGTAACATTCATCCTTTTTCCTAAATACAGTTTTATCAGCCTAAGTGCCACATTGTCACCCATTCTCTGACCAGCTGGGCGAGTTTCATCTTTGCACAGGTAGGGGCAGGGTCCGTTGCCAACCAAAACTTGATCCTAAATTTGACAGATTTGTTTGACATGTATTGTGTCCAGCGACACCGTGCTTTTTTCGGAAACAGCTGCTTCTCCATGTAATGTTTTATGTTTAGGTTGAAGCAGGCAATGCTGTTTTCAATGAAGGCATTCCAATTTTCTGATGCCAAGTCAAATACATCTGCAGTTGCTCTCAAATCAAAACGCAAAAATCTCAAGATTTCACGAAAAATTCTTGTAATAGCAATATTAATATACATGCTCGTGTAGACAGCAAGACGGCGGCTCTCCAATGAATTGAAAGGATTACAATAGATATTTGGAAAACACATATCTAGACTTCAAGAGATATATTCTATTCAAATACATACTGCTGTAAACTCAGCAGCGTTAGAGATAACAAACTGGCTTGTCTACATATAAAAAATAGTGTAATGTAGGATATACTAACAATAAAAGCATGTATAAGCAGTTCTAGGTGGAAGTGCTTATAACATTTTTATTTTTGCATTTCTGACTTTCAAACGCCGTCAGGGTGTTTAATACATGTATTTAGGAAAAGTAGGACAACCCCTCCACTACAACAGAAGAAAAAAATGAAGAAAAAAACATAACGCTGGCAATAAGATTGAAGTGTTTGTTCTCTTTATTTACTGGTACAGCACATTCTATTTCTGTGTATCCATTGTGATGTGGTAAGCCATGATATATGGTTTCTTGCTCTTGTTATTCTTAGAACTAAGATCACAAGACAGGGAATGATTGAGGTGGAGCGTTTGCAGAGTGTTCAGCTCAGGGGTGTGTTCAGTGGAGTCTTCACATCCGGTGCCTTCACAGCACTTTGATACGTTAATGAAGTCCTGTATCAAACACGTGTTTATTATATTATATTGTTCATTGTGGTTCATCATAACCTGCTCTCTTATTCCAATTCTATGAACAGGGAGCACATTTCCAAAGAGTGCAGAGAAGAAAGTGACTCAGAATGCAAACAGTTTGCCTGCACTGAAACCACTTCCTTTATAATGGACTCATGCCAATGATAGTGTGAGGAAGCAGTTCAACACGACTTTCTTTCATCTTTTACCAGGTAATGGGCCTGTGCCAGTTAGTGCTGAGAGAGTTTTTGTACAGCGTCCCAATGAGTTTTCACACTGTGCTATCCTCAGAGCACAGTGATAGATTGCTGTGTCGCTCAGAGCAAGTTTGGAAATGGTGATTGTAGTAGAAGATCTGTCTGCTGTAGAAGTGAACCTGCTTTTAGCAAAGTCTGCAGTGTGAGAATCGCTATATGATCTGGCTCCTTTATACAGTATGTATTCCAGGGCTTGGTTTGAGTTCTGCCGGTACCAGTAGAGATAAACGTATTCACTACTTGCAGTATAAGAGCAGCTGAGCGTTACTGACTCTCCATCTGTTCTGGACTCTGCTGTCTGTTGAGGACTGATGGAATCCCCGCTTGTCATGACTGAAAATTGAGGAGAAAAATAACATTTAATAGACAGTCAGAAATAATAATAATAATAATAATAATAATAATAATAATAATAATAATAATAATAATAATAATAATAATAATAATAATAATAATAATAATGTTTCTTGTTGTGTTGTAATTACCTGGCAGGATAATAAACATACACATGATTAATGGATCCATTTTAGCTCAGTGCTGATTTCTTTAAGAACAGAATAGAAAGGTTCTGTCTCTGTGTTGATTCTGGTGCTTTTCTCTTCACAATGCTGCTCTGAAATATTCTCCTTAGAGGTTTTGAACGTCAAATATCTGTAACCAATCAGCAAAGAGAAACAGAAACATGTGATGTAAATGTGATGTAATCATGTAACTCTGCGGTTCATAGTTGTGGTTACCATCTTGTTTTATCAACACCTTCATTAGCAGATTACTGGATGCAAGTCAAAGAGGTGTCAGTTCTTCATTGACTAACTGCAGTCACCCTACCCACTTTCCAATGAACCTTCCCAGCACTCAGGAAATCCAGCACTCACCACATTATAATGTGCACTGCGGTTACCCTTCTACACAGAAGAGCTGGCACTGGAAATGCCATCAGCATTGGAATCACTAGCCTCTGTACACTCCAGGGTTTTTGTATGGGTAGGGAGCTGCTTTGTATCACTGTGCTGGTTCTATTGCACAGCAGTAGATGGCAGAATCAGACACTGAAGGCTGTATTGCCAGGGAGCCAGTTTTGATGCACTGCTCACAATTGTTGGCTGTGCCGGTTGTCTGATGCTCATTGTGAAATGTAACCCAACCGGAACTGGCCCAGAGTATCCACTTGTAAAGAGTTTTGGCTCTAGCGTATAACGGCACAAGAGTGCAGAACTCGGCAGGTAGGTTGGCCCAAACATCTTGGAGAACTAACCACATTTCTTCTGTGGATTTAGGCAGCCTCAGTTGCTTCTCTCTCTTCATGTAATCCCAGACAGACTCGATGATGTTGAGATCAGGGCTCTCTGGGGGCCATACCATCACTTCCAGGACTCCTTGTTCTTCTTTACGCTGAAGATAGTTCTTAATGACTTTCGCTGTATGTTTGGGGTCGTTGTCATGCTGCAGAATAAATTTGGGGCCAATCAGATGCCTCCCTGATGGTATTGCATGATGGATAAGTATCTGCCTGTACTTCTCAGCATTGAGTAGACCATTAATTCTGACCAAATCCCCAACTCCATTTGCAGAAATGCAGCCCCAAACTTGCAAGGAACCTCCACCATGCTTCACTGTTACCTGCAGACACTCATTTGTGTACCGATCTCCAGCCCTTCGGCGAACAAACTGCCTTCTGCTACAGCCAAATATTTCAAATTTTGACTCATCAGTCCAGAGCACCTGCTGCCATTTTTCTGCACCCCAGTTCCTGTGTTTTCGTGCATAGTTGAGTCGCTTGGCCTTGTTTCCACGTCGGAGGTATGGCTTTTTGGCCGTAAGTCTTCCATGAAGGCCACTTCTGACCAGACTTCTCCGGACAGTAGATGGGTGTACCAGGGTTGGTCGTACAGCCAGCAGGAGCAGAGAAGGAATTCGGCTTGTTTGTGTTCGGCGGTGGGTTGGGAAAAAATATGAATGAAACAGCTGCCGACATTTAGAGCAAGGCTCCTGCTGTGATTCCTGTTTCCTTCCCTGTGTGTTGCCAATTAGTTTTTATTATTTTCTCCCCAATTTGAAATGCCCATTTATTTTTAGGCTCAGCTCACCTGACTCTGGAGGGGCGAGTTGATGAACACACGCTGTCCTCCGACGCGTGTGCCGTCAGCCGCCCGCTTCTTTACACTCTGCAGACTCACCGTGCAGCCGTCTCAGAGCTACAGCGTCGGAGGACAACGCAGCTCTGGGCAGCTTTCAGGCAAGCCCGCAGGCGCCTGGCTAGACTACAGGGGTCGCTGGTGCGCGGTGAGCCGAGGACACCCAGGCTGACCAAGCACCGCCCCCTGGGAGCTCCCGTCCACGGTAGGCTGTGGAATAGCCTGGACTCGTACCGGCGACGTCCAGGCTATAGAGCGCATCCTGCACTCTAGCGAGTGCTTTCACTGGATGCGCCACTCGGGAGCCCGGTTTTTAACTGTTTTAGAGTTAGTATTTTTAAAAGTCATTGAGGATTTTGGAGGAGTGCTTTTTCAAAAACTGAGATTCAGAAAGTAATTTTCTCGTAAACAAATGTGTAAAAAACTAAAAAAAAACTATTCATAATGTATTTAAACTTATGAGTTATCAGAAATAATATTGAGGAGGAAAAAAAATGTCCTTTTAAAATGCTGTTATATGTATTCGCAGGAATATAAGGGTTAAATAAATGTCAGAAGCCATCTACAGTGTTCTGTTTATTAATCTGCTCATACATGCTTTGTACTAATGGGATGAACATTTTAAATGGTTAACGTGATGTAATGGCAAGATTGTTTAATGATTGCTCATTACGTGGCTTAATGTGGAAGCTATATCGACATCGTGTGCCTGGAGGACTAAATTACAGGTTTAAAAACAAGTGAAAAACGCAGGGTTCTAATCATAAGCCTTCGGGGGGAAAAAAAATCCGTAAGCGACACATTGATGAATAGAGCTCACTGTGCTGACCTGTGTGAGAGGTGCAGGGAGCAGGGTCCTGTGAATAGAGCTCACTGTGCTCACCTGTGTGAGAGGTGCAGTGAGCAGGGTCCTGTGAATAGAGCTCACTGTGCTCACCTGTGTGAGAGGTGCAGTGAGCAGGGTCCAGGCAGCATTATGGGGGTTTTGCACCCGCAATCACTGCAAATATCCTTACATCACCACCTAATTGTAAAGTGTCTGCGATCTCTATAGTCCGCCGAGCAAGGACCTGCGCTGGTCGCTATCCATGGTGCTGAATCATACTGCTAAGAAACAAATAAAATGATTAAAAGAAGACTTTCAAATACATTGTCTTATCTATTTGCTCATCATTACTGGAGTACCGGACTGTATTATAACTTTACCAGTGTAGTTCAGCGCTGCGTCTCTTATCGAGGGCTGAGGGTTAAGCAGGACAGTGATTATTTATTTATTGATTTGTTCATTTATTTTACAAAGATCAGAAAGAAGGCCAATATCAACACAACTACACTTTTGATAGAAGCCCGGTGGTAAATGCTTTATGGAAATATCCCTTAAACGTTATGTAATCATCGTGAACACACATTTAAAATGTTTTAATGAGCCTAATATAACGTTTGTAAATAGTCTCTGCTGTTGAATAAAACACATGCAAACGCAGCCAGCGTGTTTAAAATGAACACAAGGCAAAACTATTGAATTAATATTGAATTGTTGAATGTTCATCAAATATTCCATATAATTGTGCTGCTGTTTTAAACTTCTAATAATAATTAGTACCTAATAATAACATACTGTACATACACATTGTAACTGAGATGTTTAAACCGCAACAACACAAATAAAACAGACATGTGATGTTGTTTGTGTGTTTTTCCAGTGAAGGGGTTAATTAGTGCGCACTGAATGCGCTGTGTTATTGTAGAAGGCAGTAATGTAAAGACAGCACCGTGGTCCTCAGCGCACACGGGTACACTGCAGAATCACCCAGCTGCGTGTTCACGATTGTTGAACTAGTCATCTTCTGCGATGTGTCCAACTGACTGGAAACCTGGCCTCAGTTTCATCTGATCGGAGTTCTTCAGTAGAAACTTTCATGCCATGAAGCAGATATCGAGGGGAGCTGCCTGGAGTCTGCTTGTACCAGAACAGATACTCACTGTCAGCGCTACTGCTCAGGGAGTAATTGCAGAGTATCCTCGTGTCGCTGCTAATTTTCGAGGTAATAGTTTCATTGAGTTGATTAATTTCATCTCCACGACTGCAGTCTGTAATGAAAAAATAAAAAATAAAAATAATAATAATAAAATAAAAAATAGTTATGCACGATGTGATAACTGCTGCTAAATCCACGAAATTGTTATTACAATAAAAATACATCTTTACCAAAAGTTAAATAGAAGACTGCAATGAGAAGACCTGTATACAACATGGTTATCGCTGTTCATTCAGTTTGAATGAGTTCTCTGTCTCTGTTCTTTTCTGCTTAGTACTGAATGCCAGTCTGCAGCCGCACCACCGAGCGGATCAGTGGGCGTTTCATCAGTGTGTCGGGATGTTTCTCTGATGTGCAATCAGAAGCCATGAACCCGCGCTGCGCTCTGTCTTCTTCATTACACAGTGAAGCACCAGAACGGGGTTCTTTCGTGTCATGAGTTGTGTTCCAATACTGATTAAGACACACAGACAGATCCAAGCAGGGAGTGCATTTGGATTAGACAGTAACACAGTAAAACAGTGGTTTCTGTCGAGCGCTGGGAACGATATAAAAATAAACTAAATTCGAGAAACTAAGGGCCATATTTTCAAGTCATCTTAAGCACTCTCACTGTGCTCTGTTTCTTTTATATATATATATATATATATATATATATATATATATATATATATATATATATATATATATATACATTGACATGGCCCAATGTCTCTTACTGTATTTGATCTTTTGTACAGTGTAGACAAAAGCTTGTCCTACACCGCCTCCTGGTGGAATTCCCTTGAACTGTCGAACAGACTTCACGTTTAAACTGCTCATTTCTACTGAAATGATTGGGAAATGGCAGTGAGTGGGCGGGGCAGGAGAGTAAGAGGAGCGCTGCATTTTGGTATTGCACAGTTCAACTAGAATTGTAAATCTCTATTATTTTTTGGGCTTTTCTTACATAATATACATTTTTGGTAATTCTATATTTTTGTATGATTATAATAATACATGTCATTACCAGCAGGTACAGATTCATGTGTGCTGTTTTCTCTAGTAGAGTGCAGGGGGATAGTTACCAGCAGGTACAGATTAATGTGTGCTGTTTCCCAGTGTGGCTGGTGGCCAAAATATTTTGGGTGTTTAGATCTCCGATGCAGGGGAGGGGGGAGGGGGTCAACCTCAGTGGCATAAGCACTGTCCAGTGGATCTGTTTCATGTTGGAAGCAATACAACAAGTTTTCTCTGCAATGTCTTATCGTGGCAAATTTTTTGATTACTTTATTATTAAAGTCAGGAATGTCAGCCATCATGACTTTTTCAATTGATAACATGGCTAAAGCATGTATTCATTGGGTTTTCTTACTGTTTCTCAAGAAGGTTTTTATATGCTTCAGTGCTGAGAAACACCTTTTTGCCTCTGATGTAGTCATCGGAGTGATAACTATCTTCAGTAGTTTTGTGATCTATGGAAATGTTCTGTCCAAGTTGTTATATATCATCAGTTCAACCATCCTTAATGCATTTTTTTAAAATCTTCTGTTTCATACACTGTTTGTAAGTCAATGCATAAGGAAGACTTACTAAGCACCTGATATTCTCGAACTGTTTTCTCTAGTACACTGTCCAGCAAAGCTACCTGATATTCATCAAAACGGTCACTCTGCAGCAATTTTGCAGAGACAAGGTGCTTTCTGAAGGCAAACTCTTCCTATGTGTGAGAGATGATGAATGTTACAAATTTGAAAGGCAGCTGTGTCATAATCTTCTGTCACGGGTGACGAATGTGTTGATTATTATTTTATTTAGTATTACCACTTATGATTTTTGAATGTTTTAATTTGATTGGTTTTCCTTTTTTTTTGCACAATTTGTTTATTTGAATTATTGGTTTATTTTTGAGCACATTAGATGTATTGTATGTGTATTTATTCACTTAAATGATTTTGTATTTTGTACCCACGCAGTTGGCCGTTTCCATAACCACGCCACTGAAACGAGCTGCACAGAGCTACTGATTTGTCGCTTTTGATTCCAGGTGTAGACAATAGGTAATCGGCTGTGTACTATAAAGGTTGAGGCGGGGGCTACCGAAAGAAAAAAAACAACAACAAACACAAACACACACACACACACACACACACACACACACACACACACACACACACACACACACACACACACACACACACACATGCATTGACAGTGCATTGACAGTGCATTGGAGCCAGTCTTTCACGGAGAGCGTATTGGAGAAGCAGTTGCTGGACAATTGGTGAATTGAGAATTCCAGAACGAGACAAAGAGTCCGGAAGGGGAAGCGAATCGGGGTGCACAGAGCCACGTGCAGAGCCAGCCTTTCACTGGAGAGGAGTCCGGACGAGAGACGCGAGCTGCTGAACACCTCCGTCCAAGAAGTATTGCTACTTTACTATGGCGGTGTGATGTTCATTTAATGTTCTGTACTGTTGCTATATTATGTTTTAGCTGATTATCTTTCAGTTATTTCTATATATACTGCTGCTGTAGTTAATTGATTGATTATCTCCCATCTACTGACATATATTGTGGTTGCATTATACCATAGCTGTGGACCTTCTATGTATTTGCTGTCGCTGCTACATTGAGTGTCTAGGCTATTGCCATATATTGCTGCTGTATATATTTATTTGGCTGCTACTGATTGGACCCTAATTGGCATTATAGGAGAAGTAATTTTAGGGTTTTGTAAATCACATTCTTGTTTTAATAAATTTAATAGTTTTTGCTAACTTATTTGTATTTATGCAGATAGACAAATCGTTGCTAGATTCCCACAGTAAATGTACCCTCTTTATTTGCCTCTATTAAGGAACGGGGAACCACACCCAAACAACTCTGAAACTGAGGGGGTGTAGTGATTGACTGCCCGGCCAGCTGAGGAACAATAGAGGGAGACTACAAGGCTATTAGTTTGTCGGCTCGGACTCGGTGGTAGAGTGGTGCCCTCTGTTGGGGTAGGGGTAATTGAGCAGTCCAAATTTGGGGTGGCAGGAGACTGGAACCACATCCTCTACCGATCCAGCCACGGCAAGTGCAATATTGATTTGGAATTAACTGTATGTGTAATTATTGCCTTTTATTTTGTAATTTTATACTAATTCATGGTGTTTAAGCGAGTGTTCAAATAAAAATATATTTACATTTACTGTCTGTTCTCCTTGGTGTGGGTGGTGGGCTGGTTGCTGTCTCCCTCCATGGATGCCTTGAACCTGTGTGTAACAAACAAATAGAAACCAATTATAATAGGTTAGAATTCCTTAATTTCTATAAACAAGTGGAGTAGTCTGGTGATATTGTTTATAGGGGGGTATTGGATTATCCCACCCCTCGCCTGCGACGTATCACTTCTGTGGTATTTGGGCTCTTAGTCATGTTGGCACTAGTGGCAGGTTCTCAGGGAAGCTGGATTCTAGGGCTCTAACAGATGCTCGGATGTCCTGAAATGCTTTGAACAAATTGAGTTAGCGCTTCATTTGCATCAACAGAGGTAATATTCCTTGACTGGAGTTTCCCATACAAAATACCCACCTTCATGAGGCCATGGCAAAAAAACATTTGTTTCTCTAACTGTGACCCTGTCAGTCTCCTGAATCGCTAGTTGTTTGAAAACACTCTAACAGGTGATTGCGCTGTTCAAACACTGTTCTCACTGCTCCACTACCAAAATCCCACCTTGTTTGAGGAGCAGTTGGTCGTCTTTTCTTTACAAACTTCATCCAAAACAGCAGTTTTCTTTGGCGAGCAAGAGAAAAAAGTTGAAAAACCAGAGAGGGTGTGGAAAAAGATTCAAGCCTCTGAAAGCTGACTCGATGCTTGTCCCATTGTTAGATTGAGTTGATGGCGCAGCAATGGACATCATGTGCATTTGGATATTTTTCACTTACAAATTTCTGGACCCCACCAGTCTCACCACACTAGCTCTATCGTAGCTCTGTGCAATTTGAGCCTTTTCACTTTCTTCTGTGAATATGGCATCTAACTGTTGCATAATGACACTGGAAATAGCGTCAGCATTTCCACGTTGCAACTCGGTAAACCCAAAAAATCACTCAACACCACGTCCAGTTTTGGGAACAATGTACCTAAAAACTAGTACACTGTGGCGAAATATTTGTGATGTCACTGGCTTCATCAACTTGAATAGCAACATAATGTTTCAGCTCTTTCACAATATTTTCCCTGCAAACCTCTAACATGCAGCCTGGAAGTTAATTTTGAACTGTCTTAGTGGTGCCTTTAACACTAGAAGCACTAAGCTGCTCAATTTGACCGTTTTGGGTTTTAAAATGTAATTTACTCTACGTTCTGGAATGTAATGCACATGCCCGTTTGTGACTTTTCCTAAATATCTGTATTAGATATACTGATGGCGTTTGAGCCGCATATTTGCAAGAAATTGATAATTATAAGCACGTTTACCTAGAAGCGCCCAAACTGGTCATTTTAACCGGTTACTTCAATACATATTTATTCATCACATATAGCTTATAATCCTGCCTGTCCTTTTCAATACAATCAGTCCCATGATTAAGTGACGTCTAACTGTCTACATTCTTTGAGTGCTTGAAAAACACGCTTCTGAGTCATAGGTACCCCCCTATGTATAGCATTGCAGGTTTGTTCTCCGTTTTTTAATTCGCAAAAAATGAACAAGATATGAAAATGAAGAGCTTTCTACTGAAGCCACCGATACTGCTCCAGGTCAAAGTACAACAAGCGAGTCCCCTTCAGCCTTGCTTCAGTTTAGCACTGGATGAAACAACCGGTGTCCGAAATATTGCACAGCTACTTGGATGGATATGTTTTCCAAAACAGTCAGATAGTGTGTTTCGTGAGGAGATGCTCAACAGCCTCACCTGAACCCGCCCTTTTTTTAACCTTTGACCCCCAATATCATTTTTTCGACCCCCTTTTTCATATGAGCACATAAGTTTATTATGGAAAATTTTGGGGTCCCCCTGTACCAGAGTATCTTCACCAAAGAAGATGCACCCCATTTTCGACTTTTTTATTTTTGGCGCAGGCAAAAAAATGATATTTTCGTGGGCCTGAATGAATTCCGAACGCGACCATGTGTTCTTTTTCCCAGTCGCTTTCGTTTTGAACGCGCAGCGTCGCTTCCCGTCGTTTCCCGTCATGTCCCGTTAAAATCCGTCGCCTGCCGTCGTTTTGTTCTAAAAGGAATTTTGAAAAAAAACTGTGCAGGGTTACAGGCCCTCCTCCAAAATGACCGAGGCTGAAAGAAAAATTCAAATCGGACAATCGCTCAATATTTTATTCATTTTTAAAATATTTGGCCGCACCTTGACCTGAACTTCTTCACTGAAGAAACATGGGCAAAACGTGAAATATCGAAAAATACTGTTTCTTCGCACACTTTTCTGGTTACAAAATACTTCTCTAATGCTTGCAAGTGCTCTAGAGCAAAAATATTCTCCTTTGATAGATTTCTGGATTTTTTATGAATTTTTAAAATTTCTTCCCCAGCCTAAACTGACCCACTATAGCATTTAAGGGAACACATACCAGACCACTGACAAACAGTGCAGGCTAATTTCTTGCACAGTCAGCGAGAGGACATCAGTATGTAACTTTAGAGGCCAAACTCAACGAAATTGCACATTGTTTGCTATTTTTAAAGAATATTTTCCCATTTATGGATGCCCATAGAAGTGCATGTAAATCGGAACAACTTTGAGGATGCATACCTCCATAAAAAGGAAAGTTCCACACATATTGCAAACATGCTCTAGTCCACAGTGATCAGAACTACAATTTGAGACCATTTGGGGAAAGAATGGAGGATTGTGTCAATTTTAAACCCTCTTAGTCCATTCTGTACAATACAGTTGATTTGACTGCACAGGAAAAACCAGCTAGCTTTGAGGCTGCATACCTCCATAAATAGGAATGTTCCACACATATTGCAACCATGCTCTAGTCTAGAGTGATCAGACCTACAATTTGAGACCTTTTGGTGAATAAATGCAGCTTTGTGTCATTTTAAACCCTCCTAGACCAATCCGTTCAATACAGTTGATTTGACTGGACAGCAAAAAGCAGCTAGCTTTGAGGCTGCATACCTCCATAAATAGGAAACTTTCACACATATTGCAACCATGCTCTAGTCCAGAGTGATCAGACCTACAATTTGAGACCTTTTGGGGAAATAATACAGTTTTGTGTCAATTTTAAACCCTCCTAGACCATTCTGTTCAATACAGTTAATTTGACTGGACAGCAAAAAGCAGCTAGTTTTGAGGCTGCATACCTCCATAAATGGGAAGATTCCGCACATATTGCAACCATGCTCTAGTCCAGAGTGATCGGAACTACAATTTGAGACCTTTTGGGGAAATAATTCAGTTTTGTGTCAATTTTAAACCCTCCTAGACCATTCCGTTCAATACACTTGATTTGACTGGACAGCAAAAGCAGCTAGCTTTGAGGCTGCATACCTCCATAAATAGGAAAGTTCCACACATATTGCAACCATGCTCTAGTCCAGATTGATCAGACCTACAATTTGAGACCTTTTGGTGAATAAATGCAGCTTTGTGTCATTTTAAACCCTGCTAGACCATTTCGTTCAATACAGTTGATTTGACTGGACAGCAAAAAGCAACTAGCTTTGAGGCTGCATACCTCCATAAATAAGAAAGTTCCACACATATTGCAACCATGCTCTAGTCCAGAGTGATCAGACCTACAATTTGAGACCTTTTGGTGAATAAATGCAGCTTTGTGTCATTTTAAACCCTCCTAGACCATTCCGTTCAATACAGTTGATTTGACTGCACAGGAAAAACCAGCTAGCTTTGAGGCTGCATACCTCCATAAATAGGAAAATTCCATACATATTGCAACCATGCTCTAGTCCAGAGTGATCAGACCTACAATTTGAGACCTTTTGGGGAAATAATGCAGTTTTGTGTCAATTTTAAACCCTCCAAGACCATTCTGTTCAATACAGTTGATTTGACTGGACAGCAAAAGCAGCTAGCTTTGAGGCTGCATACCTCCATAAATAGGAAAGTTCCAGACATATTGCAACCATGCACTAGTCCAGAGTGATCAGACCTACAATTTGAGACCTTTTGGTGAATAAATGCAGCTTTGTGTCATTTTAAACCCTCCTAGACCATTCCGTTCAATACTGTTGATTTGACTGGACAGCAAAAAGCAGCTAGCTTTGAGGCTGCATACCTCCATAAATAGGAAAGTTCCAGACATATTGCAACCATGCTCTAGTCCAGAGTGATCAGACCTACAATTTGAGACCTTTTCTTGAATAAATGCAGCTTTGTGTCATTTTAAACCCTCCTAGACCATTCCGTTCAATACTGTTGATTTGACTGGACAGCAAAAAGCAGCTAGCTTTGAGGCTGCATACCTCCATAAATAGGAAAGTTCCACACATATTGCAAACATACTCTAGTCCACAGTGATCAGAACTACAATTTGAGACCATTTGGGGAAAGAATGGAGGATTGTGTCAATTTTAAACCCTCTTAGTCCATTCTGTACAATACAGTTGATTTGACTGCACAGGAAAAACCAGCTAGCTTTGAGGCTGAATACCTCCCTAAATACGAAAGTTCCACACATATTGCAAACATACTCTAGTCCACAGTGATCAGAACTACAATTTGAGACCATTTGGGGAAAGAATGGAGGATTGTGTCAATTTTAAACCCTCTTAGTCCATTCTGTACAATGCAGTTGATTTGACTGCACAGGAAAAACCAGCTAGGTTTGAGGCTGAATACCTCCCTAAATACGAAAGTTCCACACATATTGCAAACATACTCTAGTCCACAGTGATCAGAACTACAATTTGAGACCATTTGGGGAAAGAATGGAGGATTGTGTCAATTTTAAACCCTCTTAGTCCATTCTGTACAATACAGTTGATTTGACTGCACAGGAAAAACCAGCTAGCTTTGAGGCTGAATACCTCCATAAATACGAAAGTTCCACACATATTGCAACCATGCTCTAGTCCAGAGTGATCAGACCTACAATTTGAGACATTTTGGTGAATAAATACAGCTTTGTGTCATTTTAAACCCTCCTAGACCATTCCGTTCAATACAGTTGATTTGACTTGACAGCAAAAGCAGCAAGCTTTGAGGCTGCATACCTCCATAAATAGAAACATTCCACACATATTGCAACCATGCTCTAGTCCAGAGTGATCAGACCTACAATTTGAGACCATTTGGGGAAAGAATGGAGGATTGTGTCAATTTTAAACCCTCCTAGACCATTCTGTTCAATACAGTTGATTTGACTGGACAGCAAAAGCAGCTAGCTTTGAGGCTGCATACCTCCATAAATAGGAAAATTCCACACATATTGCAACCATGCTCTAGTCCAGAGTGATCAGACCTACAATTTGAGACCATTTGGGGAAAGAATGGAGGATTGTGTCAATTTTAAACCCTCCTAGACCATTCTGTTCAATACAGTTGATTTGACTGGACAGCAAAAAGCAGCTAGCTTTGAGGCTGCATACCTCCATAAATAGGAAAATTCTACACATATTGCAACCATACTCTAGTCCAGAGTGATCAGAACTACAATTTGAGACCTTTTGGGGAAATAA
The DNA here is from genome assembly GCA_030684275.1 of Acipenser oxyrinchus oxyrinchus. Taxonomy (NCBI): domain Eukaryota; kingdom Metazoa; phylum Chordata; class Actinopteri; order Acipenseriformes; family Acipenseridae; genus Acipenser; species Acipenser oxyrinchus. The sequence goes on from JAGXEW010000368.1 coordinate 51,211, forward strand.
TGCAGTTTTTGTTAATTTTAAACCCTCCTAGACCATTCTGTTCAATACAGTTGATTTGACTGGACAGCAAAAAGCAGCTAGCTTTGAGGCTGCATACCTCCATAAATAGAAAAATTCCACACATATTGCAACCATGCTCTAGTCCAGAGTGATCAGACCTACAATTTGAGACCATTTGGGGAAAGAATGGAGGATTGTGTCAATTTTAAACCCTCCTAGACCATTCTGTTCAATACAGTTGATTTGACTGGACAGCAAAAAGCAGCTAGCTTTGAGGCTGCATACCTCCATAAATAGGAAAATTCCACACATATTGCAACCATGCTCTAGTCCAGAGTGATCAGACCTACAATTTGAGACCATTTGGGGAAAGAATGGAGGATTGTGTCAATTTTAAACCCTCCTAGACCATTCTGTTCAATACAGTTGATTTGACTGGACAGCAAAAAGCAGCTAGCTTTGAGGCTGCATACCTCCATAAATAGGAAAATTCTACACATATTGCAACCATGCTCTAGTCCAGAGTGATCAGACCTACAATTTGAGACCTTTTGGGGAAATAATGCAGTTTTGTGTCATTTTAAACCCTCCTAGACCATTCCGTTCAATACAGTTGATTTGACTTGACAGCAAAAGCAGCAAGCTTTGAGGCTGCATACCTCCATAAATAGAAAAATTCCACACATATTGCAACCATGCTCTAGTCCAGAGTGATCAGACCTACAATTTGAGACCATTTGGGGAAAGAATGGAGGATTGTGTCAATTTTAAACCCTCTTACTCCATTCTGTACAATACAGTTGATTTGACTGCACAGGAAAAACCAGCTAGCTTTGAGGCTGCATACCTCCATAAATAGGAAAATTCTACACATATTGCAACCATGCTCTAGTCCAGAGTGATCAGACCTACAATTTGAGACCTTTTGGGGAAATAATGCAGTTTTGTGTCAATTTTAAACCCTCCTAGACTAATCCGTTCAATACAGTTGATTTGACTGGACAGCAAAAAGCAGCTAGCTTTGAGGCTGCATACCTCCATAAATAGGAAACTTTCACACATATTGCAACCATACTCTTGTCCAGAGTGATCAGACCTACAGTTTGAGACCTCTTGGGGAAATAATTCAGTTTTGTGTCATTTTAAACCCTGCTAGACCATTTCTGTTCAATACAGTTGATTTGACTGGACAGCAAAAAGCAGCTAGCTTTGAGGCTGCATACCTCCATAAATAGGAAACTTTCACACATATTGCAACCATGCTCTAGTCCAGAGTGATCAGACCTACAATTTGAGACCATTTGGGGAAAGAATGGAGGATTGTGTCAATTTTAAACCCTCTTACTCCATTCTGTACAATACAGTTGATTTGACTGCACAGGAAAAACCAGCTAGCTTTGAGGCTGCATACCTCCATAAATAGGAAAATTCTACACATATTGCAACCATGCTCTAGTCCAGAGTGATCAGACCTACAATTTGAGACCTTTTGGTGAATAAATACAGCTTTGTGTCATTTTAAACCCTCCTAGACCATTCCGTTCAATACAGTTGATTTGACTGGACAGCAAAAGCAGCTAGCTTTGAGGCTGCATACCTCCATAAATAGGAAACTTTCACACATATTGCAACCATACTCTTGTCCAGAGTGATCAGACCTACAGTTTGAGACCTCTTGGGGAAATAATTCAGTTTTGTGTCATTTTAAACCCTGCTAGACCATTTCGTTCAATACAGTTGATTTGACTGGCAGCAAAAAGCAGCTAGCTTTGAGGCTGCATACCTCCATAAATAGGAAACTTTCACACATATTGCAACCATGCTCTAGTCCAGAGTGATCAGACCTACAATTTGAGACCATTTGGGGAAAGAATGGAGGATTGTGTCAATTTTAAACCCTCTTACTCCATTCTGTACAATACAGTTGATCTGACTGCACTGGAAAAACCAGCTAGCTTTGAGGCTGCATACCTCCATAAATAGGAACATTCTACACATATTGCAACCATGCTCTAGTCCAGAGTGATCAGACCTACAATTTGAGACATTTTGGTGAATAAATACAGCTTTGTGTCATTTTAAACCCTCCTAGACCATTCCGTTCAATACAGTTGATTTGACTTGACAGCAAAAGCAGCAAGCTTTGAGGCTGCATACCTCCATAAATAGAAAAATTCCACACATATTGCAACCATGCTCTAGTCCAGAGTGATCAGACCTACAATTTGAGACCATTTGGGGAAACAAATGCAGCTTTGTGTGAATTTTAAACCCTCCTAGAGCATTCTGTTCAATACAGTTGATTTGACTGCACAGGAAAAACCAGCTAGCTTTGAGGCTGCATACCTCCATAAATAGGAAAATTCCACACATATTGCAACCATGCTCTAGTCCAGAGTGATCAAAACTACAATTTGAGACCTTTTGGGGAAATAATACAGTTTTTTGTTAATTTTAAACCCTCCTAGACCATTCCGTTCAATACAGTTGATTTGACTGGACAGCAAAAAGCAACTAGCTTTGAGGCTGCATACCTCCATAAATAGGAAAGTTCCACACATATTGCAACCATGCTCTAGTCCAGAGTGATCAGACCTACAATTTGAGACCTTTTCTTGAATAAATGCAGCTTTGTTTCATTTTAAACCCTCCTAGACCTTTCAGTTCAATACAGTTGATTTGACTGGACAGCAAAATGCAGCTAGCTTTGAGGCTGCATACCTCCATAAATAGGAAAGTTCCACACATATTGCAACCATGCTCTAGTCCAGAGTGATCAGACCTACAATTTGAGACCTTTTGGTGAATAAATGCAGCTTTGTGTCATTTTAAACCCTCCTAGACCATTCCGTTCAATACAGTTGATTTGACTGGACAGCAAAAAGCAGCTAGCTTTGAGGCTGCATACCTCCATAAATAGGAAAGTTCCACACATATTGCAACCATGCTCTAGTCCAGAGTGATCAGACCTACAATTTGAGACCTTTTGGTGAATAAATGCAGCTTTGTGTCATTTTAAACCCTCCTAGACCATTCCGTTCAATACAGTTGATTTGACTGGACAGCAAAAAGCAGCTAGCTTTGAGGCTGCATACCTCCATAAATAGGAAAATTCCACACATATTGCAACCATGCTCTAGTCCAGAGTGATCAAAACTACAATTTGAGACCTTTTGGTGAATAAATGCAGCTTTGTGTCATTTTAAACCCTCCTAGACCATTCCGTTCAATACAGTTGATTTGACTGGACAGCAAAAGCAGCTAGCTTTGAGGCTGCATACCTCCATAAATAGGAAAGTTCCACACATATTGCAACCATGCTCTAGTCCAGAGTGATCAGACCTACAATTTGAGACATTTTGGTGAATAAATACAGCTTTGTGTCATTTTAAACCCTCCTAGACCATTCCGTTCAATACAGTTGATTTGACTGGACAGCAAAAGCAGCTAGCTTTGAGGCTGCATACCTCCATAAATAGGAAAGTTCCACACATATTGCAACCATGCTCTAGTCCAGAGTGATCAGACCTACAATTTGAGACCTTTTGGTGAATAAATGCAGCTTTGTGTCATTTTAAACCCTCCTAGACCATTCCGTTCAATACAGTTGATTTGACTGGACAGCAAAAGCAGCTAGCTTTGAGGCTGCATACCTCCATAAATAGGAAAGTTCCACACACATTGCAACCATGCTCTAGTCCAGAGTGATCAGACCTACAATTTGAGACCTTTTGGTGAATAAATGCAGCTTTGTGTCATTTTAAACCCTCCTAGACCATTCCGTTCAATACAGTTGATTTGACTGGACAGCAAAAGCAGCTAGCTTTGAGGCTGCATACCTCCATAAATAGGAAAGTTCCAGACATATTGCAACCATGCTCTAGTCCAGAGTGATCAGACCTACAATTTGAGACCTTTTCTTGAATAAATGCAGCTTTGTTTCATTTTAATACCTCCTAGACCATTCCGTTCAATACAGTTGATATGACTGGACAGCAAAAGCAGCTAGCTTTGAGGCTGCATACCTCCATAAATAGGAAAGTTCCACACATATTGCAACCATGCTCTAGTCCAGAGTGATCAGACCTACAATTTGAGACCTTTTGGTGAATAAATGCAGTTTTGTGTCAATTTTAAACCATCCTAGACCATTCTGTGCAATACATTCGATTTGACTGCATACCTATTGGCTTCAAAATTGCTATGCACACTCAGCATGACATTCTCAGTCTAGCACACTTTGAATGGCATCAGTGGGTGCTGTGGTGCAAAAGTTACAGCCAAAAAATGCTGTAACAAAATCAATCAGGAAAATTTGTACATGTGAGGCGGTGCTTGAAACTGAACCCTAATGGGTAGGGGACAAGGGTCTTGTTCGATGCAGGGGGCGTATTGTTTCCAATGACCAGGCTTGTCTCTCTGGCCCATTCCTAGGCCATTCTACAGCCTCTCAAAATACGTCAAAAAGTATTGCCAAAAAGTGTGTTCAATAGATAAGAAAGGTGGAAATAAAAAATGATATGCAAGTTGTTGTTTTTTATTTGTAGTTTAATTTAATGTGTGTGTCACCCAAAACTGACATCTACAGTCAAAACATGCATGGTAAAATACATTAAAATTGAAATTTTAAAAGGGGGTAAAAGGGTAATTTCGAGTCCAATTAGTTTTGTTCATTTTCAAGCTGACTGACCTAGCTATCAAGCCATTCCAAATCTCCTCCTTCTCCACCGAAAGATTTTCTTGAAACACCATAGTCAAATAACAGTTCTTCCTCCACCATAATATCTCTTAGTGCAATGAAAAGGATAACATTCCACAGTTTTCCATCATTCTCAAATTCTTGAAGCTGTCCTTTTATGTTACATCTTTTTCTTGAGTGGTTTATCCTCCGTCCAATTGTGTCCATCTCTGGGTGGCAAGGGCAGGGCACTGTTTTCGCATCTATACAGCATGTTTTCCTGATAAATCCTTATAAAAGTAAATGTATCCCATTTCGCCTTCCTCTGTTGCTGCCAAAAGTTCTTTCCCTCTCTTCCCTGTGAGTGGGAGACCATGGTAGTCACAGACCACTTCTCCTTTTGCAAATTTCCTTGTCGTCATCACTTTTTTTCCTTTGACAGGGTCACTGGCAATGTGTAGTCCTTTCCACTTTTGGGACTTCACCAGCTTCATAATTGCTTTATTGTTTTGTGTTGTCTCGGTGTTGCTTGAAGGTTGCCAGTATCGAAGGACATCCTCCACCTTCACCTTATTCTTTTCCCAGTTCTGCAGATTAATGTATCTGTCTACTTGACTGGCGGTGGGTTCTCTTCTGGGGAAGTGAGCTGTAACAATGCAAGGACAAAAAAATGTGTTATTATTATTATTATTATTATTATTATTATTATTATTATTATTATTATTATTGTTGTTTAATTCTTTGCAGACGCCCTTATCCAGGGTGACTTACAGTGGTAGTTATTTGACTAAATAAAGTGCATTCTCTTAATACCTAACATGAACAAATTGTATTCAGTTTACTGTATTTTAACTGATTCTTACCGATCACATAATCCCGCCTCATTTTTTCTTGTTGGCTTCTCCACTTGTCATAGCAGAATCTTTCATACATCCCTGCTATCCTTACTCTGTCCTTTTTCCTTATAGATTCTCCATCAATTGTGACAGGGAAGTGTTGAATGAAAAGATCTAAGGTCTGTGCCTCATCCAACTTTTGGCTGCTGTAAGATGCTGCTGCAACTCCTGTTTTGTAACTTGTGGGTTCACATGATGTGCCTGCTTTCTCACACCTTAAAAAGGGAAAATAAGAGAAATAAGTTTGCCATGTGTACATCATTTAGAAGACATTTTAAATGGTATAATGGTATTATGTATACTTACTCAGAATCACTTGGCCAGGCAACTTGGGATATCAGCTTCAATCCCATGCACGCATTAACTGATGTCTTCAACCGGTAGTGTTTCTCTGCTGTAGCATTTGTATGTGCCAAGTAGTCAGCAACAAGTGCCTTCTCTGCATCTGTGAAGCTGGCTTTTGTATTTGTTTCAAAACTCGTCTCGCTACCTGGCTTGTGATGTTGTCTAGTTTGTATCTGATGAAAAACAAGAAAACAAATATATTGGTTTTAGAAAACTTTACTGTTAAAAGTATTGTGTAATGATAATAAAACAGTGAAGTGTTCTACTTACTTGGCATGAAACCTTTGCAGATCATTGGAAGGGTTATAAATGGGTTTTCCTGTTGTTGAAATGAAGAATCTCTCATCTGAACCGTCTTCTTCTTCCACGTCATTTGTATTTTTAAGAAAAGATGGTCGAACATATCGGTAGTACACATCAAACCACTGGAATTGTAAAAAAAAACATGTTTACCAGGTTTGTATTAAATCAATCACATTCACAATAACCAGACTGTGTTAAATATACTTACTGCATCTTCCTCTTCATCTAATGAAACGGTCGCCACTTGCTGTGTTGCTGTCTTATGTTGCTTCACACCAATGACAGCCCATTTTTCACCATTTGGCAACTTGCATGTCTCCCTTGACAGCCATTCATTAAGCTACAATTGGAAATGGGACATATGATTAAAACATATGCTAAAAAGGAAATATGATTCAATACTATAGCAAGTATATGAGAATAGGTAACTTACGGTCATATTTTTACAACTCCAGCCCTTTGGAGATGTTTCAACATGAGCAGAGCCTCCAGGTAGTACAGAATCAGCAGTTTTTCATTTTCATCTATGGATTCATGATTCATAGCCTTCCCAATGACACCAAGAAAGTCTTTCTTGGCCACCACCAAGATTGCCAAACACTCTTTGGGTGTTTTTGAAACAGTTACCATCTGTGTGTACCTGCACAAAAACAAAAATAAATTAATATTGAAGAATGTCAATAATACACACTTAAAATTGAAAATACATTTCTTAAAGGATCCATTTTAAATATATACCTTTTCCCGGTGATTTCCTGAGACACTTGCTTGCTCAATGACTTCTGCAGGTCATTCATGCACTCTTGGAAATGCTTGCAGTCTTCATACAAGGCCCTGTCTGTCTGGATGAGGTTCGTTGCCGTGGTGATGTAGCGAAGAAACCTCTTCAGATTTTTCATGTAGTTTGCAATAGTTTGCTTTTTCTGTCCAATGTTTGCAAGCTTGGCAAAAAACGATCTGCTTTTGTCCAAGTCATAGACAAAATCCAATGATGGTTTGGTGGAGTCCATGTAAAACATAAATCTTGACACATTCGCAACCTGTACATGAAAATGAAAATAATGTTAAATAGTTAATAACTACTTTAGAATTTTGTAATTCTTATTAAATGTTTTAAACAATTGATGAAAGTAAAATTGCTGTACATACCTCCTGTTTGAAATTGGGAATGTTGTGGTCATCTCGGAGATATTTGCCAAATCCAGCAAGCAGATTACTATCCAGAGGATGCTTTTGGTATAAACCGCTTTTATGCATGTCCTGTCTCAGTTTTGTCTCCCATGTGTGTTTCTCTGGTCTGGAAAATAATTGGTATGCAGATAAGAAAACATAAAATACATCCATATGTTGATTTATATAGTTATGTGTTGTACTTATTTATAAGATTATTTCTATTTTTGTTTATACTTACGGTTTGTACAAGGCAGACTGGTCATCATCCTCAATATCCTTATCTGATTCGGCATCTACAGTTGCAGCTATTTCAGTCGGTTCCAACGCATGAGGGGATTCCATTTCCATTTGGCTGAAATAGCATACAGATAAACAAACATTTATATAATACTACAATCAAACACAACTGGACAACTGTTAAAATGAGTTAAAATCTTATGGTACTTACATTAGATTGCATTATATTCTTTAAAATGTTACCAGTGTAAAAATAACTTACCCAGGTGTTTGTTTCTCTTCTGGCTTGTTCTTAACAATATGACCACTTTCTTCAAGTTTCTGGATCATCATGTGTAGTGTCTCTTCTTGTGTGATGATACAGCTGAGTGTGCTATAATCAAAAATCCTGCCTTGCCAAAGATGCTGGGTCATTGAATTTCGGGCATCACTGACTTCTTGTTCAATTTCTTTTTTGTTTTTAGTTTCATGCACACTCTGTGGAGATGTAGAGAAAGGTTGTCCTGGTTTTTAAGCAAAATCTGCAGATAAGTGGAATCCTTCTTTGTTTTCTGTAAGACAGTAAATGCACAATAAATACATGTAATGTAGTTACTAATTCCATGAAAAATAAAACAAATAATAACTAGGTTGCAAAGTGATTTCTAAAACCTTTTTAGATGAAATGAGTAGTTTATTCACTTGTTGATGCTTTAAAATATAAATCAAGTGTGGTTACATGAATCAGACTTTAAAAATAATTTTGCAATTAATTTCTTATTTTGCCCCTTCTGAAAATAGTGCTGATAGTGCACAATAAATAGCAATATGTCAATACTTCCACAGCTATTATTACTAGTGCTAGCAGGGCTACTAATAACATTAATAACAGCAAGATCAATAATAGTAATATACATTGAATAATTAAAGACATAACTCACCCTGCACCAGTACCAGTTGCAGATGCCATCGTGAAAACCACTTAAAAAGAAAGACAATTGCTCTAAAACTTGAAGAACAAAGCAGCCGGAAGTTCTCTTACAAAGATACTCAAAGAAATCTTTGCAGGATAAGAAAACGCAATGATCCCAAATATCAGCTCCCAGAAGGACAAAGTGTGGCCTTTGCTCTCAGCTGACTGTTCTGTTCTGAAATAGATTACATTGTGTTGCCTTGGTAAATATATATACAATTAGTTGGGCATAACCCTTTACCAGATTTAAATATTTCACACAAGTTAATCCGGCATGTAAATTAACACATTAGCAGATGCATTGATCACAGATCAACTGTTGATAGTTGCCAAGCCACAAATAAAATGGAAATTAGGAAACATTATCATATGTTATTGAAGGTGATTTGAAAGGCAGGGTGATTATCGCTTCACTCAGAATAATTCTAACACTTTTGTGTAGATTCCTCAGAATTTGCGGTTTAGTCTGTGTTATTAAAATAAACATAACTCAAAAACCAAGCACAATGTAAAATTAAGTTTTTATTTTATTTTCAACAGGTCAAATCATTCTTTCAAATAACACCAAACTTGACAGGTTTAAAAAGTAAAACTTGAGTAACTTTAACAAATGTAACTGCTCAGCTGTGCTGTACCATGCCCCCTGTGTTGAAGCCTGCTCTACTGGGCTGCCCTGTGTCCCAGCTCGTATGTGATCTGCCCTGCTCCACTGTAATATACTGTATCCTGATCCCCTGTGCAGTACTTGCCCTCCAATTGATCCTCATTAAAAGATTTAAAGTGTGCTCATTCCAATTACAGGGCTTGGAAAGAGTGAATTTTTTCTTTTTCATAAAAGTTGAAATGCTGGGAGGATCTTCAGTGGAGAGGAGATTCCCCTTTTCAAAAATTACTTTTTCATTACTGATCATGCTGTGCTTGCCTCTAATGTTTTGCTCTCTATATGCAAGAGTTTGCATTTATTCACATTACATTATATCTGCCATGTATTAGCCCAAGCTTCAATCTTGTCTACATTTCTTTGTATAATTCAAGTTGTTGATTGTGAGTTGGCTACCGATTCTATTGCAATCTCATTGCCATGCAGACTCTCAAGATTTTTGTAGATGTTATTTTATGTTATATTACAGATAGAAATAAACAATTAGAATACAAATTTCTTTCTATTGTCCCAATAAAATGTTTACTTTAAAATAAGATGTAACTAACTTTAAAAGTCAGCATATTTTATAGGAGCAAATTCAGATGTATGCCGAAGACATTAGCAGATGCATTGATCACAGGTCAACTATTGATAGTTGCCAAGCCACAAATAAAATGGAAATTAGGAAACATTATCATATGTTATTGAAGGTGATTTGAAAGGCAGGGTGATTATCGCTTCACTCAGAATAATTCTAACACTTTTGTGTAGATTCCTCAGAATTTGTGGTTTCGACTGTGTGTTATTAAAATAAACATAACTCAAAAACAAGCACAATGTATTATTAAGTATTTATTTTATTTTCAACAGGTCAAATCATTCTTTCAAATAACACCAAACTTGACAGGTTTAAAAAGTAAAACTTGAGTAACTTTAACAAATGTAACTGCTCAGCTGTGCTGTACCCTGCCCCCTGTGTTGAAGCCTGCTCTACTGTGGACTAGAGCATGGTTGCAATATGTGTGGAACTTTCCTATTTATGGAGGTATGCAGCCTCAAAGCTAGCTGGTTTTGCTGTGCAGTCACATCAACTGTATTGCACAGAATGGTCTGGGATGGCTTGAAATTGACACAAAACTCCATTTTTTCCCCCAAATGGTCTCAAAGTGTAGGTCTGATCACTCTGGACTAGAGCATTTTTGCAATATGTGTGGAACCCTATTGATGTGTACTGCCCCAGTATAAATATGTTTAATCTACATACAAAGCTGTTTAATCTACCCTGTCCCCTGCTCCCTTTGTCTGTACCCTGCTCCTCTGTGTAAAAATGTCATTTTAAATACAGCAAAGATCCGCACAGCAAAGGTATGGAGTGTATAACTTGGCACAGCAAGGCAGCTCCTAGCTGGGCAGATGATGCAGCTCCCTTAATTGCCTATCTGCCTCTCATGCAACTGCTACATTTCATAAAATAGGAATGTGTAAAGCAAGGAGAATAGCCAATTAGTTAGGAACAGTCATTTGGAAGACAGTACCTGTTTGAAAAGGTTGAAAAGTGGGAAACTGTTTGAGAAAAAAATCTTAAAATCCTTTATTGAAAAATAAACAATATCCACATTTTTTCAAAGAAATAATGTTCCGTGGTCGTTTGAAATGTGCTGCAAGTTTAAAATCGTCTGGAAATTAAACACTGATGCCTTTTTAATTGTATTGTTTTTGAAAAGTTGAAAGGCTGGGAGAATCTTCTGTGGAGAAGATCTTCCTCCCTTTCAACATTTACTTTTCAAAACGAACATTTGTCATTCAAAAGTCCAACAGCGTAATGCAAGGAGAATGGCTAATTCATTAGGAACAGTCATTTGTAACACAGTACCAGTTTCAAATGATTTAAAACTGGGAAACTCTTTGAGAAAAAAAATATATAAAATAGTTTATTTAAAAATATTTAATATATACACATTTTTAAGAAATACTGTTCCAATGGTCATTTCAAATGTGCTGCGAATTTAAAATCATTTGGAAATTAAACATTGATGCCTTTTTAATTGTATTGTTTTTGAAAAAAAGTTGAAAGGCTGGGAGGATCTTCTGTGGAGAAGATCTTCCTCCCTTTCAACATTTACTTTTCAAAACGAACATTTGTCATTCCAAAGTCCAACAACGTAATGCAAGGAGAATGGCTAATTCATTAGGAACAGTCATTTGGAACACAGTACCAGTTTCAATTGATTGAAAACTGGCTAGTCATGTAACTCTATTGTGACTGTTCATTTAGCACTATTGTGACTCTGGTCATGTAGCAGTATTCTGACTCTGGTCATGTAACTGAATTCTGACTATGGTCATGTAGCACTATTTTGACTCTGGTCATATTCCAGTATTGTCACACTAAGTCACAACATTGGCTAGTTCAGAGATCCAGGATGACTCTGGTCATGTAACTCAATTGTGACTATGGTCATGTAGCACTATTTTGACTCTGGTCATATTCCAGTATTGTCACACTAAGTCACAACATTGGCTAGTTCAGAGATCCAGGATGACTCTGGTCATGTAACTCAATTGTGACTATGGTCATGTAGCACTATTTTGACTCTGGTCATATTCCAGTATTGTCACACTGTTGCAACATTGGCTAGTTCAGGGATCCCGGCTATTGTGTACTGCCCCAGTATAATTATGTTTAATCTACATATAAAGCTGTTTAATCTACCCTGCCCTCTGCTCCCTTTGAACTGTCCCCTGCTCCCTTTGTCTGTACCCTGCTCCTCTGCGTAAAAATGTCATTTTAAATACAGCAAAGATCTGCACAGCAAGGGTATGGAGCGCATAACTTGGCACAGCAAGGCAGCTCCTAGCTGGGCAGATGATGCAGCTCCCTTAATTGCCTATCTGCCTCTCATGCAACTGCTACATTTCATAAAATAGGAATGTGTAAAGCAAGGAGAATAGCCAATTAGTTAGGAACAGTCATTTGGAAGACAGTACATGTTTGAAACGATTGAAAAGTGGGAAACTGTTTGAGAAAAAATCTTAAAATCTTTTATTGAAAAATAAATAATATCCACATTTTTTAAAGAAATAATGTTCCAATGGTCGTTTGAAATGTGCTGCAAGTTTAAAATAGTCTGGAAATTGAACACTGATGCCTTTTTTAATTGTATTGTTTTTGAAAAAAGTTGAAAGGCTGGGAGGATCTTCTGTGGAGAAGATCTTCCCTCCCTTTCAACATTTACTTTTCAAAACAAACATTTGTCATTCAAAAGTCCAACAGCGTAATTCAAGGAGAATGGCTAATTCATTAGGAACAGTCATTTGTAACACAGTACCAGTTTCAAATGATTTAAAACTGGGAAACTGTTTGAGAAAAAAATAAATAAAATAGTTTATTTAAAAATATTTAATATATACACATTTGTTTAAGAAATACTGTTCCAATGGTCATTTCAAATGTGCTGCAAGTTTAAAATCGTCTGGAACTTAAACACTGATGCCTTTTTAATTGTATTGTTTTTGAAAAAGTTGAAAGGCTGGGAGAATCTTCTGTGGAGAAGATCTTCCTCCCTTTCAACATTAATTCTCAAACTGAATGCAGTAGGGATTGAAGGAAATGCATGCACATGGATTAGGGAGTGGTTAACATGTAGAAAACAGAAAGTACTAATTAGAGGAGAAACCTCAAAATGTAGTGAGGTAGCCAGGGGTGTACCACAGGGATCAGTATTAGGTCCTTTGCTATTCCTTATCTACATTAGTGATTTAGATTCTGGTATAGTAAGCAAGCTTGTTAAATTTGCAGACGACACAAAAATAGGAGTGGTGGCAAACACTGTTGTAGCAGCAAAGGTAATTCAAAATGATCTAGACAGCATTCAGAACTGGGCAGACACATGGCAAATGACATTTAATAGAGAAAAGTGTAAAGTATTGCACACAGGCAATACAAATGTGCATTATAAATATCATATGGGAGATACTGAAATTGAAGAAGGGATCTATGAAAAGACCTAGGAGTTTATGTTGACTCAGAAATGTCTTCATCGAGACAATGTGAGGAAGCAATAAAAAGGCCAACAAGATGCTCGGATATATTGTGAGAAGTGTTGAATTTAAATCAAGGGAAGTAATGTTAAAACTTTACAATGCATTAGTAAGACCTCACTTAGAATATTGTGTTCAGTTCTGGTCACCTTGTTACAAAAAGGATATTGCTGCTCTAGAAAGAGTGGAAAGAAGATAGTTAATCTTCCCTCTGACATTCTCCATTGACAAATTGAGGGATGCGCACCAGGCCGCACACCCGCCGCCCGGATTCGGGATCTGAACCCGACTCCCTTTCAATCGGCTGGGGCGACGGAGGCAATCGCCCTCCCTTTCAGAAGGGTGTTCGCCTATCTCTTAGGACCGACTGACCCATGTTTCAATTGCTGTTCACGTGGAACCCTTCTCAACTTTGGCGCTTGGGGATGCACACCAGGCCGCACAACCTTTGTCTTTCTGGAGGTCCGCCACGACCTGAAATAACAAATGGATATGTCATGTGAACATGCTGTATATCTAAACATAGCGATGGTTCCCTCTTTCACTAGCACACTGAAACACACTGAAACACAGACGTTTTAGGTGTTAACCCTAATATTTGCAGCAGCAGCGATGCAATTTTAAAGCTTGTCACCATTTTTCAACTTTTTTTAATTAATACAAAATGCAGTTTCTGCTCAATTTGTAATAAAGCAGTACTTGTTATATGATCCTGATAGTAATCGTCATATAATCAGAGACTTCTGAGGACACAGACGTTTTAGGTGTTAACCCTACTATTTGCAGCAGCAGCAATGCAATTGTAAAGCTTGTCACCATTTTTCAACATTTTTTTACTTATAATAAAGTAAATAAATAATGTTCCAATGGTCATTTGAAATGTGCTGCAAGTTTAAGATCATCTGGAAATTAAACACTGATGCCTTTTTAGTTGTATTGTTTTTGAAAAAGTTGAAAGGCTGGGAGGATCTTCTGTGGAGAAGATCTTCCTCCCTTTCAACATTTACTTTTCAAAACGAACATTTGTCATTCAAAAGTCCAACAGCATAATGCAAGGAGAATGGCTAATTTGTTAGGAACAGTAGATTGGAAGGTGACACAAGTTTAAGAAAATTAAAAAGTAAAAACGCAAAGAGAAAAAAATGTACTTTTAAACAAGTAACAGCTCCACAGAGCAAGGGAGTACAGCAGAATACTCAGGCCCAGGAAGACAGCTTGTTGCTGGGTAGGTTCTGCAGCTGGTGGCCTCTCATCATATGGTAAAAGCTTGCACAAGGAGAATAGCCAGTTGGTTAGGAGCAGTCAGTTTGAAGGCAGCACAATTAAAAAGTCAGAAAAAGTTGAAAAAGGAGGAGAAAAAATCAAATCATAAATGCACATTTTGTCTAATAATAGACAAAACCAATTTAAAAACGGTGTGCACGTGTTCTGACTGCCCTGTAGAACACAGCAGGCAGCCTGCCATGTCTCTGCCTGCCACCCTCACTAAAACAGACAGAAAACTCCCTGGGTGGGCCTGGGTGGGCAAAAGTGCTTATTTTGGTCAAAAATGGGAAAATGAAAAAAAAAACGATGCACACCTCCATCAAATGATAAAACTTAACATACTGCTATTCCCAAATGATGAAAAAGCTGCTCGAAGGGGGTCTGCTGGCCCTTCTCCTGTGGAGAAGATGTCACGTCTTCACCAAAGGAGAAGTATCTTCACCAAAGAAGAAAATCTTCTTCGGTGAAGACAGGGTCAACCTCTGTTTACTGCCTCTGGAAGGCTACACTCGGGGACGAGATGTTTGTGAGAAGCTGACAGATTTCTTTGATGATCATAATGTAAAGTGTGAAAAGCTAGTTTCAGTTTGTGCAGACGGAGCGCATTCAATGACTGGATGTGAAAATGGTGCAGTGTTGCTGCTCAGACGAGCCAAAGGTGTTGGAAAGTTTATTTCATACCATTGCATAATTCACCAAGAGGCTCTGGTTGCCAAGATGAAAGAAGGGGAACTCTCTGAAGTCACGGATCTTGTGAAAACAGTAAAATACCTGCGTGCATGAGCCTTAAACCACCGCCTCTTCCGCGAGTTTCTCAGTCATTACGATGCAGAGAATAATGACATCATTCTGCACAGTGAGATTCATTAGTTGTCTCGTGGACGTGTACTTGAGTGTTTTTTTTTTGTCTTTGCTTCCAGTAGTTCGGGATTTTCTAACTGAGCAAGGCAAAAACGAAGCAAAGATTTCAGACCCTAACTAGCTTTTCTCACAGATATGACTGAGCATTTAAGCACCCTGAATCCCTCCCTGCAGGGAAAATGTAAAATGGTGAGTGACATGCTGCAGTTGTGCTTTCCTTCCAAAGCAAATTGGGGCTTTTGATCAGCGACTTGCAAAGCGCAGAGTTCACACACCATTTCCCCAAACTTGCGTGCATCACCACTGAACGACCTAAGCTGAAGGATCACTACAGACCTGACCTATTTGGGACGTACATGACTCAACTGAGGGAGAGGTTTGAAGCACGATTTGGTGACTTTTGTAATAGGAAGTTTTTGTTTCATTTTTTGCAAAATCATTTTGTTGTACCATTGAGAGCCACCTCTACTGAACTTGCATTCAGACATGCACCGTGCCTGAATTCTGGTTTAAAGTTCCTCAAGAATAATACCCCACATTGGTATCCTGTGCTTTGAAGGGACTGTCCATGTTTGGTAACACATATGTGGGCAAAGTCAGCTTTTCAACAATGAACCAATAAAGAACAAGCACGGTAACAGACTGAGGAACGACCGCCTGCAACCACCGCCTGCAAAGAATTATTTGCGCGCCGCAACCACCTCCTACGAACCACGTTATCAGAATATAAGCATGTTCACTCGTTTCCGAAGTTCCAATGAGTAAAGGTAAGTTAAAAATGTATTCCATTTTTAATATTTGGGGATAAGGGGATTATAATATGTCTATGTGTCCCGCCAATGACCACAGAGATACTTATGTGGCCCTCCACAATATTTTAGTGGGGAACGCTGCTCTAATTGGTGGCAGTCGCATTCCAGAAGCCTAGCGTTCTCCTCCTACTACCCATTTTGATGCCCTAATAATTACATCCATTGCCGTGGTAAAAGCCAGTGGAGAAATTGTGCATCCTGCCATTATTGGAATTTCTAGACATTGCCATGTAGTGGTGAATTCTGAAGTTGAAAAAACAAAATTGCAAATCTCCGATTAGGCTTTCACTAAGTTTGTTATTGTCCTCGGTACACTGAAGAAAATCAAATGCTGCCCAAAGAAGTGTCACAAAGTGACATGCTAAACTGCTGCTGACGTTATATATATATATATATATATATATATATATATATATATATATATATATATATATATATATATATATATATATATACAGTATTGTGCAAAAGTTTTAGGCAGGTGTGAAAAATGCTGTAAAGTAAGAATGCTTTCAAAATAGACATGTTAATAGATTATATTTATCAATTAACTAAATGCAAAGTGAGTGAACAGAAGAAAAATCTAAATCAAATCAATATTTGGTGTGACCACCCTTTGCCTTCAAAACAGCATCAATTCTTCTAGGTACACTTGCACAAAGTCAGGGATTTTGTAGGCATATATTCAGGTGTATGATTAAACAATTATACCAAACAGGTGCTAATGATCATCAATTCAATATGTAGGTTGAAACACAATCATTAACTGAAACAGAAACAGCTGTGTAGGAGGAATAAAACTGGGTGAGGAACAGCCAAACTCAGCTAACAAGGTGAGGTTGCTGAAGACAGTTTACTGTCAAAAGTCATACACCATGGCAAGACTGAGCACAGCAACAAGACACAAGGTAGTTATACTGCATCAGCAAGGTCTCTCCCAGGCAGAAATTTCAAGGCAGACAGGGGTTTCCAGATGTGCTGTCCAAGCTCTTTTGAAGAAGCACAAAGAAACGGGCAAAGTTGAGGACCGTAGACGCAGTGGTCGGCCAAGAAACTTACTGCAGCAGATGAAAGACACATCATGCTTACTTCCTTCGCAATCTGAAGATGTCCAGCAGTGTCAGCAGCTCAGAACTGGCAGAAAACAGTGGGACCCTGGTACACCCATCTACTGTCCGGAGAAGTCTGGTCAGAAGTGGCCTTCATGGAAGACTTGCGGCCAAAAGCCATACCTCCGACGTGGAAACAAGGCCAAGCGACTCAACTATGCACGAAAACACAGGAACTGGGGTGCAGAAAAATGGCAGCAGGTGCTCTGGACTGATGAGTCAAAATTTGAAATATTTGGCTGTAGCAGAATGCAGTTTGTTCACCGAAGGGCTGGAGAGCGTACACGAAAGAGTGTCTGCAGGCAACAGTGAAGCATGGTGGAGGTTCCTTGCAAGTTTGGGGCTGCATTTCTGCAAATGGAGTTGGGGATCTGGTCAGAATTAATGGTCTCCTCAATGCTGAGAAGTACAGGCAGATACTTATCCATCATGCAATACCATCAGGGAGGCATCTGATTGGCCCCAAATTTATTCTGCAGCATGGCAACGACCCCAAACATACAGCGAAAGTCATTAAGAACTATCTTCAGCGTAAAGAAGAACAAGGAGTCCTGGAAGTGATGGTATGGCCCCCACAGAGCCCTGATCTCAACATCATTGAGTCTGTCTGGGATTACATGAAGAGAGAGAAGCAACTGAGGCTTCCTAAATCCACAGAAGAACTGTGGTTAGTTCTCCAAGATGTTTGGGCCAACCTACCTGCCGAGTTCCTTCAAAAACTGTGTGCAAGTGTACCTAGAAGAATTGATGCTTGATGCTGTTTTGAAGGCAAAGGGTGGTCACACCAAATATGGATTTGATTTAGATTTTTCTTCTGTTCACTCACTTTGCATTTAGTTAATTGATAAATATAATCTATTAACATGTCTATTTTGAAAGCATTCTTACTTTACAGCATTTTTCACACCTGCCTAAAACTTTTGCACAGTACTGTATATATATATATATATATATATATATATATATATATATATATATATATATATATATATATGGTTTGAATTATTGAATATGTGTGTTGAATAACGACTGCATTTTTTTTTACATATTGTTTGGATTTATGTTGTAGCACAATGCATTACGTGTGTTTCACTTTCTTGATTAATCCTTTGTTTATTTTCACGTGCACAATTTGAGCTCAGCAGCAGCAGCATTGCCATTTGGTGCCAGTAGATTGATGCACACCGGCAGGCTATCTACCTTATCAAGGACCCTATTAGAGGGAACAGCAGGAGAGACAACGGGAAAAGGGGAAAAGGGGAAAAGGGGAAAAGGGAAAAAGAGAAAAAGAGAAAAAGAGAAAAAGAGAAAAAGAGAAAAAGAAGGGAATCGAGACAGAGAAACAGGACACAATACGAGGGGAACGTGAAACGAGGGAGAAGCGGAACGATAGGGAACTAGATCGGGATAACGAGACAACAACAGATTACAACAGAGAGCGAGATAATAACAGAGTACAGGCGAAAACAGCGGAGGGGAGAGAGAATTTGGACTGAATGCGGACAACTACAGCCCCAGTAGAAAGTGACGCTAGTAGAGTGTGTGGGTGGAGTTAACGGAGCTCAGCAGGACATTGGTTAATGCGCAGGGAGCAGCGACCCTGCTTAAACTACCTCTGTGATAATGAGCTAAGTATCGCTTGGTTTTACTTGTTTGCTCTGCAATTTTCATTTGTAACTCAACTATTGTATTGTTGCTTTTATACGCTTAGTACTAGATACACTGGGTGTTGGGATTGTCTTGAATATTACTTGTTTGGTGGTTCACTCTTGCACAATAAATGTTATGGGCCCAGTTGAGTTTTGAAATGGATTAGTTGTGGTGTCTTCCGATATTTCTTTTTTTTAATATTTAATATTACTGTGTGGCTTTCATATTGCTTTGTATACGTATTGGTTTAGTCTAACTATATTGTATTGTTTTTTTTTAACTTTATTGTGCTCGATAGTATGTCAGGCTGCATTGTATTGTTCGGGTAGTATTATCTATTTAACTACGGGTCTCCCGGGTTTTATATGTGCTTTTTCTACAGTCGCTACAAGCTTCCCCCAGCTGCATACAGAGTGTCAGACGCTAACTTTCTCTTGAACTACTGAAACTAAGTGCCAAGATTTCTGCCAAGGCTAACTGGACCCACGATTTTCTTCTACTTGGGAGATCTGTTTACTGTGTGAGTGCGGTAATAAGAGCTGGGAGATACAGGGTTTTAGTGGGGTGTGTAATATTTGTATGGGTTGGGAACGAATTGGCTATACTGGCCTACTTAGGTAAAAGTTTAAAGACAGTATTAAATTGTGGGAAGCAAGTGTTTGTGCATCCTGGCTGCCTGTGTATCCGAGACGGTGGCACTAGAGATTTGAATCCATTTTAACTTGGCCCTGTGATGTGAACTTTTTTTTTGTGTGTGTGAAAGCCCTCCCTATTTTATTTCTTGTTTTAACTGTAAGTAATTGCAATAAACATTTTAATCTCACTGGTTGGTCTGTGTATCCCTAGTTTGGCTAGTGGTGGATCTTAGAGGTGTGGCTCCCCTATAGAGATAACTTTTAACCTGTCTAAGCCTATAGTAGGGTTATTCTACCTATGCCTAGAGGCAGCAAAGGTGATTAATTAGTCAGTTTTGTACGAGTGACTCCCGTGCTGGCGTAGTCGGGTTACAATTGCACAAGCACCTTGCTATTGCAAACCCCCTCGCCACAGAAGCTCATGTGGTACTGAACCGTATGCATTAGCTAAATCCAGGAATGTCACATGGAGCTCCTTCCAGATCACACTGATGTGCTCTAAGTTTCATGGGAAACCTGGAATACCAGATTTCTGTAAGTGTCAATGAAGCAGTTCTTCAATAGGTAAGCTGACAATCTCTGCGCAACAATGCTGAAGAAAATCTTGCCTAACAGGGAAATGGGGTGAAAATGACCTATACTCGTAGAATCTTTCTTTGGGTAGAAAGACCCCACCTGCTCGGTGCCATGCTCTTGGTACAACCTATTTCCCATGATCCATTCATCAATTTCCACAGGATTTGTATAACAACAGGGGTACTCTTGTGTACTCTTTATGGAACTCCATTAGGCCCTGGAGATGATGACCCCCTTCCCCTTTTCATAGCTTGCTCTACTTTCCACTTAAGTGCACAGTCCTCCATTTGGTATTCTGTTGGATTTATAGGTGGGATGTCTGAAGTAAGTGACAGTGGCTCCTGCCTTTTGAGTCTGTGTGTGTTTCCTCGAGATACCTCTCAGCTCAGACTTAGTTGCTTTTAGTGTGCCATTTTTCTCCCTGGTGAAATAACCTTTGCAAATTTGAATGGGTCTTTATAAAAGTTAGTTCTCGCACACTCCTTTTGTAGCATTTCAGTAGCCGCTCAGCTCTGTGCAATGTCGCAAGCTTATCTTGTATGACCCATTGTAATCAATTGAGTGCCTCCTTCTGACTTTGTTCTGTTCTCCTCCATTGCTGCCTCCTTCCTCTAACTAAGCATTCAATCTCCTGCTGCCATCTAGATTTTACAGGAATAGTTTGTACTTTCTCCTTTTCAACTCCAAACCTCACTCTTCCATATGCGTAGACGGTATCCCCAAATTTATCCAACTTCCTTTCGACTGTTCCACCTAACCTTTCCAACGCCTAAAAATGTTTCTGTATAATTGTGTTAATAAATACAAAACTATAAAGAAGGGGCAACACTATTAATCTAGAATAGGACAACCGTTTTTTTTTTTTTTTTTATGCTGGCTTGTTTTTGGATAATAATAAAAGTTTCACTTGTATAGTGCGCTTCATGCAAGCATTCCAGAGCACTTAACAAAAGAAATATAAAAAGCCTGTGTCTAATATATAATCCAGCTACAAATAAACCAACCCAAACAAATACATTTTCAAACAGGATTTAACAGATTAAACTGTGCTAGCATTCCTATATGAATCGGGAGCAAGTTCCAAAGACAAGGGGTATAATAACTAAATGAATTTTAGGAACTGTCAAAGATTAGCATTTTTCAGGGAATGACCAGGGACATATGGGGTCAGCATATTTGAAGATAAGAAGGCCCAAGACCATGTAAAGCCTTATAGGTAATAAGAAAACTTTAAAATACAAATAATAGTAATAGCACCAGTAATAACACCAACAAATGAGATGTGTGCAGTCATTTTATCAATGAAATATGACATTAAAATCAAGATTAATTAAGATTAATTTTTTAATCGCGAGATTAATCTCTTGCCAGCCCTAGTTAAGATACAATAATTATTTGAAATATTTATAACTGTTGTGGTAAAGTGAGGTGTGGTCGAGGCTGGTTAACGGCAGGCCAAGCACACCCAGAGACAGAACTGCAGTTTTCAGTATGTTTGCACGCTTTATTTACAATAAAACAAAGATAGGCCACTGGCCCTTTAAGAAAAAAAAAAAAACACATCTCCATTTAGAAGCACTAACTAAACAAAACTAAATATCAGACAGCTAACCCTTTACTGATTTACACAATACTTCTTTTTAAAACGTTTCCAGGTCTGAGCATGCAGGCTTCATGCAGGCCTCTCACCCAGAGGCAGACAGACAAACATTTTAGACCTACTTTATACCTCTCAATTGGGAGCAGGTGCGCCTCATCATTGGCTCAAGAGTCGGTCAGCCCCCACGGTATTCTGGGGGGTGATTGGTTATTTTAGGACTATGTTTAAGACTACATTTTCCTTTTCCTCTACCTCTCTCGCACTGTGCAGGACTTTCATTTTACCTTTAGACAACTACAATGACATCTTCCAATATGAGTTACAGTGCAACTATAGTACTATATTTATATTGGCTACAACTCAGTATGTGTACGGTTAGTCAGGTTACTGTGTAGTGTGTGTCTTAACATTTCACTTTCCCCCAGTTCCTTTACACAGAAAGCAGTAAATAAATAACCAGTCAACATTGCAGATGTCAAGTATAAAAGATATGACTTGCAAAAAAAAAAGCTTACACAAGATGTTCTCTGATCTGCTGTTTATTTTTTCAACATTAAACCCAAAAGAAATATAGGGCCCTATTTTGAAGCATCGAGTGTCAAGGCAAATGCAGCTTCTCTAAAAGAATGAACACATTTAACAGTGCAAAGCTAGCAAGGAAGTTTTCAGATAACAGCCACATTTCTAGCTATTTGTCTACTGTTATAATGTTGTGTTCCTCTTTAAAATAGATCTTTGCAATGGAGAACATGAATACACAAACTTCTAAAATTGCAATATGTTACCTCTTTTTACAAACTGGGTGCTACATTGATATCACATTTAATTTTAATCTCTGCTTCAATCACCTAAATCAATTTGAAACATTATCAGAAAATGTAACACAAACTCCCTCCTCAGTCACAGACACGTCCTACAGGACCCCCGTCTCTGTGCTGAAGTCCTTCAGTCCATCCTTCCTGTGCTGTACGCTGGAGGCAGTGAGAAGCTCAGAGTTGAAAGGGCAGCTGCATGCTTTCTGTTTGTTGCCAAGGGGCAAGTTGCTGGCAGGGAGGCACAGCAGACGAAGACGCTGGGGGGGCGGGGGGCACAAACAGCAGAGACAATTCAGATCAGTGCAGACGCTTCTGTAACAATCCGTATACAATGTGTGTGTGTATATATATATATATATATATATATATATATATATATATATATATATATATATATATATATATATATATATATATATATATGTATATATATATACAGTGCCTTGCAAAAGTATTCAGACCCCTGACCAATTCTCTCATATTACTAAATTACAAATGGTACATTGAAATTTCGTTCTGTTTGATATTTTATATTTATAAAATATAAAATATATATTTATATTTGATATTTAAAATCACATCTCTCGTGTCTGTGCCTGTATCGGTCAGTACACCAGCAGAAACCTTTGTCTACTTGATGTTCTTTGAATGTTTAGAAAGGTTTACCATATACAGTGCTCCCTTGTTAGTTCCCAATATTTCATAAATCACAAATTCATGAATTCACAATCGGACCATTTTGATAGCTAATAGTCATGCTCTTTACAGTGTAAGGGGTCCTATTTTTATCTTTAAGTCAGATAGCAATTTATATATATATATATATATATATATATAATATATATATACGTATATATATACAGTACTGTGCAAAAGTTTTAGGCAGGTGTGAAAAAATGCTGTAAAGTAAGAATGCTTTCAAAAATAGACATGTTAATAGATTATATTTATCAATTAACTAAATGCAAAGTGAGTGAACAGAAGAAAAATCTAAATCAAATCCATATTTGGTGTGACCACCCTTTGCCTTCAAAACAGCATCAAGCATCAATTCTTCTAGGTACACTTGCACACAGTTTTTGAAGGAACTCGGCAGGTAGGTTGGCCCAAACACCTTGGAGAACTAACCACAGTTCTTCTGTGGATTTAGGCAGCCTCAGTTGCTTCTCTCTCTTCATGTAATCCCAGACAGACTCGATGATGTTGAGATCAGGGCTCTGTGGGGCCATACCATCACTTCCAGGACTCCTTGTTCTTCTTTACGCTGAAGATAGTTCTTAATGACTTTCGCTGTATGTTTGGGGTCGTTGTCATGCTGCAGAATAAATTTGGGGCCAATCAGATGCCTCCTGATTGTACTGCATGATGGATAAGTATCTGCCTGTACTTCTCAGCATTGAGGAGACCATTAATTCTGACCAAATCCCCAACTCCATTTGCAGAAATGCAGCCCCAAACTTGCAAGGAACCTCCACCATGCTTCACTGTTGCCTGCAGACACTCATTCGTGTACGCTCTCCAGCCCTTCGGCGAACAAACTGCATTCTGCTACAGCCAAATATTTCAAATTTTGACTCATCAGTCCAGAGCACCTGCTGCCATTTTTCTGCACCCCAGTTCCTGTGTTTTCGTGCAGAGTTGAGTCGCTTGGCCTCGTTTCCACGTCGGAGGTATGGCTTTTTGGCCGCAAGTCTTCCATGAAGGCCACTTCCTACCAGACTTCTCCGGACAGTAGATGGGTGTACCAGGGTCCCACTGTTTTCTGCCAGTTCTGAGCTGATGGCACTGCTGGACATCTTCCGATTGCGAAGGAAGTAAGCATGATGTGTCTTTCATCTGCTGCAGTAAGTTTCCTTGGCCGACCACTGCGTCTACGGTCCTCAACGTTGCCGTTTCTTTGTGCTTCTTCAAAAGAGCTTGGACAGCACATCTGGAAACCCCTGTCTGCCTTGAAATTTCTGCCTGGGAGAGACCTTGCTGATGCAGTATAACTACCTTGTGTCTTGTTGCTGTGCTCAGTCTTGCCATGGTGTATGACTTTTGACAGTAAACTGTCTTCAGCAACCTCACCTTGTTAGCTGAGTTTGGCTGTTCCTCACCCAGTTTTATTCCTCCTACACAGCTGTTTCTGTTTCAGTTAATGATTGTGTTTCAACCTACACATTGAATTGATGATCATTAGCACCTGTTTGGTATAATTGTTTAATCATACACCTGACTATATGCCTACAAAATTCCTGACTTTGTGCAAGTGTACCAAGAAGAATTGATGCTGTTTTGAAGGCAAAGGGTGGTCACACCAAATATGGATTTGATTTAGATTTTTCTTCTGTTCACTCACTTTGCATTTAGTTAATTGATAAATATAATCTATTAACATGTCTATTTTTGAAAGCATTCTTACTTTACAGCATTTTTTCACACCTGCCTAAAACTTTTGCACAGTACTGTATATATATATATATATATATATATATATATATATATATATATATATATATATATACATACAGTGCCTTGCAAAAGTATTCAGACCCCTGACCAATTCTCTCATATTACTGAATTACAAATGGTACATTGAAATTTCGTTCTGTTTGATATTTTATTTTAAAACACTGAAACTCAAAATCAATTATTGTAAGGTGACATTGGTTTTATGTTGGGAAATATTTTTAAGAAAAATAAAAAACTGAAATATCTTTCTTGCATAAGTATTCAACCCCCACACATTAATATTTAGTAGAGCCACCTTTCGCTGCAATAACAGCTTTAAGTCTTTTGGGGTAAGTATGTACCAGCTTTGCACACAGTGTCGGAGTGATTTTGGCCCATTCTTCTTGGTAGATTTGCTCCAGGTTGTTCAGGTTGGTTGGACAACGCTTGTGGACCGCAATTTTCAAATAGTGCCACAGATTCTCAATGGGATTAAGATCAGGACTTTGACTGGGCCACTGTAGGACATTCACCTTTTTGTTCTTGAGCCACTCCAATGTTGCTTTGGCCTTGTGCTTGGGATCATTGTCCTGCTGAAAGGTGAATTTCCTCCCAAGCTTCAGTTTTTTAGCGGACTGAAGCAGGTTCTCTTGCAATTTTTCTCTGTATTTTGCTCCATCCATTCTTCCTTCAATTTTAACAAGATGCCCAGTCCCTGCTGATGAGAAGCATCCCCTCAGCATGATGCTGCCACCACCATACTTCACTGTAGGGATAGTGTGTCTTGAGGCATGGGCAGTGTTAGGTATGCGCCACACATAGCGCTTTGAGTTTTGGCCAAAAAGCTCTATCTTGGTCTCATCTGTCCACAAAAACTTTTCCCACATCGCAGCTGGGTCACTCTCATGCTTTCTGGAAAACTCCAGACGTGCTTTTAGTTGGTACTTTTTGAGTAACGGCTTCTTTATTGCCACCCTCCCATACAGGCCAGTGTTATGCAGAGCTCTTGATATGGTTGACTGGTGCACCATTACTCCACTCCCAGCCACTGAACTCTGTAGTTCCTTCAAAGCGATTGTTGGCCTCTCTGTGGCTTCTCTCACAAGTCTTCTTGTTTGAGCGCTGAGTTTTGAGGGACGGCCTTTTCTTGGCAGTGCCTGGGTGGTGTGATGCAGCTTCCACTTCCTGATTATTGATCCAACTGTGCTCACTGGGATATCCAAGCACTTGGATATTATTTTGTACCCTTTCCCTAATCTATGCATTTGTATTACTTTATCTCTAACTTCTGTAGAATGCTCTTTGGTCTTCATTTTCCTTCAGATTCACAGCCTGACCAATGATCCTTCAACAGTGGGGTTTTTATCCAGAAAATGTGACAGCAACTTTAATGGTTCACAGGTGGAGGCCAATGGTAAGGTAATTGTGTCCTCGTTAGGGCAATTTCTTTCATCGGTGTAAACTGGGAGCTTCCACAGCACAGGGGTTGAATACTTATGCAAGCAAGGTATTTCAGTTTATTTTTCTTAAAAATATTTCCCAACATAAAACCAATGTCACCTTACAATAATTGATTTTGAGTTTCAGTGTTTTAAAATAAAATATCAAACAGAATGAAATTTCAATGTACCATTTGTAATTCAGTAATATGAGAGAATTGGTCAGGGGTCTGAATACTTTTGCACGGCACTGTATATATATATATATATATATATATATATATATATATATATATATATATATATATATATATATATAAATTGCTATCTGACTTAAAGATAAAAATAGGACCCCTTACACTGTAAAGAGCATGACTATTAGCTATCAAAATGGTCCGATTGTGAATTCATGAATTTGTGATTTATGAAATATTGGGAACTAACAAGGGAGCACTGTATATGGTAAACCTTTCTAAACATTCTAAGAACATCAAGTAGACAAAGGTTTCTGCTGGTGTACCGACCGATAAAGGCACAGACACGCAAGATGTGATTTTACCTACCTCGCGTATGGTCCCCTTGGTCCGGATGAGTTTGAAGAAAATCCACAAAGGAACCAAGACCATGGAGGAGAGAGCGAGGAACCAGCCGAGGATGTATCCCCAGGCTGGGTACTCATATGTCCTGTTGTACTTGAGTGGGGTGTACTTGACCAGGGAGAAGATGAAGGTCCCCTAGTGGAGAGAGATGTCATTACACAAAATATCATAGTTGTATTTGTATGATAAGAAATAATAGAATGGGATGTGTATACACTGGGACACTTACAGTGCAGATGACTGGAGTGCAGAAGAGCCAGCAGTATTTAATCAGAGGCCAAGGCCGGTAGCCGATCATGTCTTCTATGCAGTCATAAAACCAGTCAGCACCTAAACAATTAAGCACAAGAGGTAAGAAGCTGGATGAGAATGCGAACACAGTTCCCCTGCTCCAGTGGATCCCGCAGTCTGCCAGCTCTGTCACACTGTTCTGAAGGGACAATAAACTCCTTACAGTGAAGAGTCAGTGCAGTTCCATGGGTGGTGCTGATACAATACCACAATATCACATGATCTCTCAAGAACCAAGAAGCAACACCAATAAACAAAAACAGTGCTGAACACCACAGGCCTGCAAGAAAGAAAGATGGCAGTCTGACTGTGCAATAGAGAAAAATACTCTTATCAGTATTAGAGCAACAGCCTTTGGAAACCATTGAATATTACATTCACTTATTTGATTATTTTATTATTATTAGGATATTCTGTGATTTCAAGCTGGGCAGGAGTTGCAGGCTGCTGTTCATCACCCACCACATTCCACGTGTCTGTTGTTATTTTTACATGTATTCATGTTTTTATTTATTTTGTTTGATAATCCACTAATGGTGAAAATGGAATGTCTTTAGAAGATGGACATACAAAACAAAGTATTCTACAATTTAGCATTTACTGTTTTTCTGATAAGCATTTAAATATGTAGAAACAACGCGATTTATTTATGTTTCTATACTTTGAAATGCCATGAAATAAGCACATTTTTCCCATGAAAACAATACAACCCTATTCAACACTCACCGTAGACCCAGGCTACACAAACACACTGGACAATGGAGAGGAACAGGAGGCAGATCCCACTGCAGGCGTAGTAATCAAACAGCTGGAAAAGATAAAGGTCACCCTGCAGAACAAGGGAGAGCGATGGGAACGTTATGCAAGGTGAGCTGGAACATGCCGGTCTGTGTCGGGTCACAACGACTGCAGCACAGCTTGTCTGGAAGCATTAAGGTGAGCTTCTGAATAGCCTCAGATCTCTAGCATCAGAAACACATGGTGAGGGGATGGTGTTTGTTTAGCAAGCACAATTAAACACAGAAATCACTGAGTCACCCCCTTACAGCATTAAGTGGTGATTCACCAAGTATCCAGCACATTTTATTTGACTATCGTCCCGTGTGACGTAAACAAATGACTTGTTAATAAGAACTCAATGTGATTGGTGCTTCTCTGGTTCAGCAGGGTTGCCAGTCTTGCAATTTAATTTTTACTGACAATAAAATACATTATAAAATGAGCGATTTCTATGTACTTGCATTTCTTTAAGTCTTATTTCTCATTGCCATACATGGACACATTTGCAGACAGGATCATTTGCTTTGTTAGCTGAAGCTGATGCAGTTTCTAACAGCAGTCTTGATAGTCAGAATTCGATCCAAAATCTCTATAGACAGTTGATTTCTTACCTCTTTTTACAAGGTTCAGCTGAGAAAAAAATAGTTCTAATTCTTCAGTACTGTGTGGCAAAGCTAACGTATTCATGGGAAACTTGGGAAGTGTAGGAAAACGTTGCTTCCGGCTATGTGTAGACAATAGCGCAATTTTGTGCCAGTCTTCATGTCACCAGATCCCATCTAAGATCCATCAAGTCAGTCACTTGGTACTGCATAAATTCCGTAAATACAGACGGTTGGTCACCATCAGCTGTATGCACCAACTTAGAGAAGAGTTAGCCGCACACCAACAGCGTTCCTTTACTAGCGCTCACCTCTGTGACCATGAGGAGCCCGACGAAGAAGCAGGAGACGCAGATGAACAGCAGGAGAAGTTTCCGACGAGAGCCCTGCTGGAAGAACGCAGGCCGCATGTCCGAGATAGCCGTGGTGAGGCTCTCGAGACCCACAAACTGTACCAGAGAGAGAGAGAGAGAGTTGGGGAAACCTGTTAATGGATTGTAACACAAACTTCAGGACTGTGCTATTGCACCAAAAGTTCTTATCTTTCACACACTTCACAGCACACACAGGTACAATAGAGTGGTAAGAAGGACAAAGGGAGATGGCAGCAGGCTGTTCCAAAGTATTAATACGAGGTTGATAGCTAATCTGTGTGGCTTTGAAGTGACAAGAGCAGCCTGGACAATGTGGAGGCTAAGCAAGAAAGCCACGTTTATCTGTGTGTTTAAAAAAAAAAAAAACGTGGTAATGAAAATCTAGTAGAGTTTCTCAAACGAGCGTAGCCCTTCTGAAAGCTTACTACAGTAAAATCATAGTAAAATGTAATAACACATTTACAGAGTTATGGTAAAGCATGGTAAATGCATTGTATAACCATGTGGAAGAGAGTGATCAGTGACTCACTTTACCTGCTGAAATGATGGGCAGGCTGGCTTGATGTTAACCTAGTCCAGAAGATATGAACTCACCTGGCTGTCCATCCCCAGCAGGATGACCATGATGAAGAAGCAGCAGGCCCAGAGCTGGGGGAATGGCATCATGGCCACGGAGCGCGGGTATGCGATGAACGCCAGTCCAGGACCTGCGCAAGGAGACAATGCAAATTAATCACATTGTGATGAGCTGTGAAATAAGGCAAGGCCTGACCAGGCTCATACATGGAACTTCCTAGTCACTCCCCAGTACTACGACTTCATGCATGAGAAAAATACATCCTTTGAAATTGATTGTTTTGATTCTGGATTTTTACAAATGATTTGCAAGCCAAATTTAATCGGGTTCAGAAATCTGCTAGTGTGCACTTGAATCCTATTAAATTCCACCTTGGTTTGATATGCAATATATATTGCCAATACAGGAAATTGAGTCCTTAAATAGGGAGAATCTGATTACATTGTGCATGTAAAATGGCATACCAGTAGAGTTGGAGCTGGAAGGTTACAATTTCAAACCCGAGATCATCTGTGCAAGGGTGCAGTAGTGGAATCGTTACGTGTGGTGTCAGGGTGGGATTGATAACACAGCCCTGGACTGAGGGTGCAGGATGAGGAAAATATTGCAAAGTTCTCTTGTTGAGTGACGGGTGTGGGGTTCTGTTAGAAGATGGGGAAGTTCATGTAATTTGAAGTTACTACGTTCATTACTCATGGTGTGTCTTAGAGTATACAGCTTTTTAATGCCACAGGTTCCGAGGAAGTCAAGAATCGAGAAACATGGACGACAACTGCATATCAAGAAACACCAAGCTTCTCAGCACTCCTCATCCCCCCCTACCGGACTCTGCGACCTCAGAGATGGGCACTCCCTGCTCATACGCCATGAAGCCCAGCACTGAGAAGATGGCGAACCCGGCCACAAAGCTTGTTCCGCTGTTCAGCAGGCACAGGTACACGGAGTCCCTGAAATCACAAGGACAGTATCCTTAGAAACGCATTCTCCTCATTAGGTCAACGGTCCTCAGTGTTTTGGCCATGGACACAGATGTAAAAGGAAAGACTTCCTGTCTCATCATAAATACAAAACCTTTTCTCTAAAATACATCCAGAATATAAAAATGACATTCCAATTCTCAAATGGCATAAAAGGAGAGGTTAAGATAATACGGTAGTCGACTAGCTGCTTCAGTTCCTGTACAGCTACGTCAGTATTGCAGATTTACGTCGGCTGGCACCTCGGGCACAGTGCTCTGTTGTCCAGGGCACGTCTATAGGCACAGCAAATTTAAATCAGCACAGCACATTTCTGCTCGCATCCATGGAAAAATGTGTTTGGCCTTGGCCTCTTGACACTAGACTGCACTGTCTCATAGTGAATGTACTCAGCTGCACCAGCACAGCTCTCCAGGGTGTTTGGATGAAGCTGTGGGAGATATGTGACTGGCAATGCCAGGATTCTAACATGGATCCTGTGTGCAGGATGGAAGTTCAGAAGGGAGCAAAAATCCAGGCAAGGGGCCAATGGGAAAGCAGTTCATCCTTGCTGTTGCCAGGCAGATAGTCTATCTGGGCAATGTGCCATCCCAATGCCAAGACCGCTCCTCTCTAGTTTGCCCATAACAGGGCAGAGCCACTTACTTGTAGCAGTCATTGTTATACTTGTTGTAGCTGCCAAGCGCGGTCAGGCATCCCAGGCAGATCGCATAAGAGAAGAAAATCTGTGTGCCTGCATCCATCCACACCTAATAAGATAGAAATATAGAAACATCTATCAAATGCCCCAAACCCACTTTATTCTGACCCTGATGAAATCGATTTAACCTTCTGCCACATTCCAGATTCATTATCTCTGCTGCAGGTAGTAGGACCCCAAGTGAATCATTAAACTCCTTGTATTGCACATCTGACTTTTTAAAGTCATACCAATACATTCTGGAAAACTAAACTTTCTATATAAGAATGATAAGAAGCTTTGTTTTGCCAATGAGGGGTTATTATTATTATTATTATTATTATTATTATTATTATTATTATTATTATTATTATCATTCCTTTTAAAGCCTAAAAAGATTGAAACCCTGCTGGTGTAACAGGACGATGACCCCACACACTGCTAGCAAGCATCTTAACCGCACGTCTGCAGGTGTGGTTACAGAGCTTTTAACCCATCTCACTTAGAGGGGTCACAATCTGTAGTGATAAGTGCATCACACAACACCCTTGCGCTGCCTCTTTGGTTCAGTATCATTTTGAAAGCTGTCTTGAGGTACCTGTGGATCGGCGAGCCGCGCTGGGTCTGGGTAGAGGTAGAAGATGATCCCATCCATGGCTCCAGGCAGAGTGAGTCCACGGATCAGCAGGACGACCAGCATCAGGTAGGGGAACGTGGCTGTGAAGTACACCACCTGGGGGTGTGGGGGTGGGGGTGGGGAGTTTACCAAGCAAAAGTATTTAGATCTGCTGATGTTAAGGTCATTAAAATAGACACCCTAGGTCTAGTGTACTAGGAACAATGCAGACTTAAGCCCTCACCTTTCCTGTGGATTTGACTCCCTTCCAGACACAGAAATAGCAGATAATCCAGGCGAGCAGGAGACAGCGTCATCTCCCAGTGCAGGCTGCCCACCTCCTCAATCCCACCAGAGATCTTCAGCATCCGCCTCCTAAAGGGACCAGGAAACACACACAGTCAAACAGGGATAATCAGTGTTTCTACACCGCATTGGGAGTCAATGAAAAATAATGTAAACAAACATGTGCATGCATGGATTTAACTAACGTACTCCCAGAACTCCATGGCCGGGGATGTGGCGTTCTTGGGAACAGTCCAGTTAGAAGTGAGGTTCTGCTTGTCAAATTCCACACAGGTACCTGTCAGACATGGGGAAGGGAAGGCAGAGGATAACTTGGGAAAGGAAAGTGGCAAACAGTTCCAGACTCAAAAGGGGGGTGCTGTGTTTAGTGTACCTGTGTACCTCACACACTCTTTACTCATCTATACTGCTCGCTGAGATTACAGCTTGAATCAACTACATCTCCCTACAGTACTTGCAACCTCTGTTGACAGTGGAGACCTTGCGGGAAAGGTCGGGATTGACGGCTTCATAACAACTACAGTGCAGGGCTTGTCTGCGCTTGTCCTCGACTTGGAAGCATTCTGCAGCCGGCCAGATTTCTGGATCAACTGAGGACAGAACTAAAATTTTACGATTATCAGGCGAGTATTATAACAAATATGGAATCTGCAATGTGTGCTATGGAGTGCAGCTCATGAGAAATGTATATACTTGTTGATCCATCGCAATTTTTGGAAATCTTTTATTGTCAGAAATGTTCTCTTATAAATATATTAACGCACAAAGTCGCTGAACTTGAAAATCAAATCGTAACACTCATAGAGATATATACAAGTGAGCAGTTTATAGAAAACAGTGTTCATGAGGTAAACAACACCTGGTTAACTTCCGATATTGTAGGTGAGACCTCTAACTTATTGGTATCAAATGCTCACGAAGAACCAAACTTATTATCAAACACAGCATGTCCTATTATGGAAGGGTTACATAAAGAGGATGTTAACTTGAATAGACCATGGGTGACAGTTAGGAAAAGCCATAGAACACCTAAAAATAAAAATAAAAATATTAAATTAAAATGGATTGTGATTTCACTCGTAAAGATCGATTGAATAGATCTGTAACCTGCCTTCCAGGAGCAAAAATTCAGGACATTTATATTAGAACACACAAACTGGTAAACAGTTCCAATAAAACACAAAAGGGGCCAGTAGTAAATGTGCATGTAGGTACTAATGACAAAAGAGATAGAAAATCAGAAGTGATGAAACAAAGACTTAAATCTCTAACTAAGAAACTGAAAGAGCTAAATTGCAAACCCATTCTTTCTGGCCTACTGCCTGATTTTGGCAGAGCTGATGAACAATATAGTAGAATTTTGTCAATAAATAATTGGTTAGCTGGGTGGTGTGTTCAAGAACAGATAGGATATATTAACAACTGGGACTATTAAAAAAAAGAACTATATCATAAAGATGGGCTTCATTTGAACAATACTGGGGCAAGTAGGCTCGCTGCACATTTTGAAAACTACCTAAAATATTTTTTAGATTAATATCTAGGAAAGGGTAAGGTACTAGTGAGATTATTCATCGTTTGAACTACTATCATTAATTTTACATAATGAAGTATCTGTGAACATTGGTATTGTATATCGTGCACCAAAGCCACATGCTTCATTTTTATCTGAATTTGGTGATTTTCTATCTTTCCTATCTTCCAACTACGATAGAATTCTTCTGATGGTTGATTTTAACATTTATGTAGATATCGAATCAGACAAGTACTCAACACATATTTTTAATTTATTTGATTCTTTAGACTATGTCTAGCATATTACAGGTCCTACTCATAATCATGGACACAGGTTAGATTTAGTAATTTCTCACAGCCTAAACGCTATGGACTTTATAATTACTGGTCTTATCATTTCAGATAATTGATGTTATTTTTTAGGTTAATGTGCCAGCACTTAGAAATAAAGTGATACACACTTTTACAACTTGGGAACTTAACCCTTCAACTGCTTTAAAGTTTTCAGAGGCACTTGACTCTTTATTGCCTTTGCACTCTGTAACTATGGATGAGCTTGTTGATAATTATAATATCTTTCTATCTAATACCCTTGATGCTATTGCTTCAGCTAAGGTTCGACATGTTTCACTAAAAAAATCCTCGCCATGATTTAATGACGGCACTCGAAAACTTAAACGGGATGGTGAAAAATTAGAACGTAATTGGAGAGGTACTAAACTACATGTACATGATCTTATATGGAAGGACCATCAAGTAAAGTATAGAGAAGCTTTGGTAGGAGCCAGAGCAGTATACTACTCGTAATCCTTCTGCTGCCACAGTCTCTTGCAATGACTTCATTGACTATTTCATAGTAAAATTAGAAACATCAGAAATCAGATTTCACAGATATCTTTGGTGATGAAAGACGTAACGCCAGCAGAACCTACCAGACCTGTTCTGGTTATTTTTGATTCCTTCTCTCCGATCTTTATTAGATCTAAGTGCTGCTTTTGATACCGTGGATCACTCTATCTTAATCAATCGCCTGCAAAATGTTGTGGTTATCTGAAGTTGTTTTATCCTGGTTCAAGTCTTATCTTTCTGATAGGTCTCAATTTGTTTTAATTGGGAATGAAAACTCTGCATTGTCTGAAATAGATTGTGAGGTTCCACAGGGCTCTATTTTAGGTAATTTATTATTTTCCATTTATATGATCCCTCTGGGTGATATTATAAGCAAACATGGTGTGAATTTTCATTTTTATGCAGATGACACCCAGCTGTATTTGTCTCTAAACCTGGTGATGCCTCTTTTGGGACCAATATAGTTTCTAGTCTTACTGACATTAAGGGCTGGTGTCTCAAAATATCTTAATGTTGAATGCAGAAAAAACTGAGGTTTTGTTAGTGGTTCATCAAACGAGCTAGGTAAGCCTGAATCATTTGGCCTGGATTTCAGCAGATTACCTTGTGAACCTGTACTAGAAAATGAAAAATTTAGGTATAATCTTCGACCCTACTCTTAGACCTATAATCTCTACATCTGTTGCTGAAAGACTAGTACATGCCTTTGTATCGTCCAGAATTGATTATTGTAATAGTCTTATTTTCTGGCATCCCAAAATGTTTATTGTCTCGTTTGCAACTGGTTCAAAATGCTGCTGCTAGAATCTTGACTAAAACCAGAAAAAAGGGAACATATCACCCCAGTGTTAGCTTGTTTGCATTGGCTTACTGTACATATTAGAGTTGATTTTAAAATACTGTTATTAACTTATAAGGCCCTAAATAACTTAGCACCAACCTATTTAGGAGAACTGCTTACCCCATATATCCCCAATCGTAACCTTCCTGAATATGGGATTCCAAGTAATCCCTATAATAAAGTATGTTAAATGGGGAGGAAGGGCCTTTTGTTATAGAGCCCCCACACTTTGGAATGAGCTGCCAACACATGTGAGGGAAGCTGAGCCTCTATCTGTTTTTAAAACCAGACTAAAAGCATATTTGTTTGAGTTGGCATTTTTATAATATGTTTGTATATGTATATATCTGTTTTAGTTTTTATTGTTGTATCTGTTTTTTTTATTTGCATATATATTTTTAATTTAGTTCCTGGTGTTTACATTACATATTTCTTCATCTGACATCTTCATATTTTTTTTTCATCTGACATGTTTGTTTGTTTGTTTGTTTGTTTGTTTGTTTGTTTGTTTGTTTGGTTGGTTGTTTGGTTGTTTGGTTGGTTGTTTGGCTGTTTGGTTGTTTTGTATTTATAAATGTGACTATTTTTTGCCCTGTAAGACACGGGGAAGGGAAAGACGAGGATAACTTTGGAAAGGAAAGCGGTAAACAGTTCCAGACTCGGGGATGATTCACAGCTATTGAAGCAGGTTACTCTGGGAAGCTACCTGGAGGTATAAAACAGTACCTGCTGAAGTGTGAAGGAGAGAGGCATGTCCCATAGGAAAAGAACACATTTTAAATATATTATAAATATATGCAATGTAACCATTTTATATGTTACATATATGTATCACATATCCATATATTGATTTACATATATTCTTAATATGTTTTTAAATATAAGCAAAATAGGAACGTGCATGTCCAAAATGAATGATATCATGCTACTTGATTAGTATGCCATATAATATGTCATATAAATATCTTTTCAAACAATTCTAGCAACCCCCCAATCCCTCGCTGCCCTCCCAGTCAGAGTACCTGTATTCCAGGTGTTTCTGCAGCTGGCCCAGGGCAACTCCCAGCTGAAGGAGTGGAAAAAGTAGAAGAGAGCCCATGCCAGGATAATGATGTAATAGATGCTTGCGTAAACAACGACCAACTGACTGGCATAACCCATACCTGGAGAGGGGAGGAGGGGGGAAGCACATAAGAAGTTAAACATCTACCAGTTCTGGTACTACAAGGCTTTTCATGTTTTTCATTTATTTAACAAGTAACTAATGCAAATTATTCACGCAGTTCACTGCAGACGTGGCAGAAAGAGCAGAAGATTAAGACCTCTCTTATACAAGTTTGCACTGCAATTTTCTGTGCTGCTCCCCATGGTTATACCATGCATTTACCATGCTTTACCATACCTCTTTAAATGCTTTTTTACATTTTACCATGCGTTTACTGTGGTAAGCTTTCAGAAGGGCTATGCTCGTTTGAGAAACTCTTCTGGATTTTCATTCGCACCACTTGTGAATTGCTAAACTGTTTTTTAAACACACAAATAAACGTGGCTTTCTTGCGTAGCCTCAACATTGTCCAGGCTGGCCTTGTTGCTTCATAGCCACACAGATTAGCTATCAACCTTGTATTAATACTTTGGAACAGCCTGCTGCGATCTGTCTCTGTCTCTGTCTCTGTCTCTGTCTCTCAAAGCCTTAGTTATTACCCCTATAAACGAATGCCTTCCTCTGTGTCATGGTAAAATGTTTCCTTTTGGATTTTGTTTGGTTCCTAATAGGGTATGATTAAAGAGTTAATTAAAGTTATAACTGATTGCTTGTTACCAACACATTAATAATTAATGTGGATTAAACAAATGTAACAGACAATGATTCTCTCGCCTTCAAAGAGGGGGCAGATTTTCCTCCAGGCGGTGATGGCCCCCTGGCTGGTGTACTGCCCCAGAGCTGTCTCCAGGAGGAACAGAGGTATCCCGCAGAACACCAGGAACAGCAGGTAGGGGACGAAGAACACACCTGTTTGAAGAAACATTGTGAGAAAGGATAAATACCCCGTGCCATGCCTTGACAGTTTATCTCACTGTGGCATCAGACTAATTACTAAAGCAAAATACATTCCAAAATGAATTAGCAGCATTTATATTGTTCGATTAAATCAGGTTAAAAGCTCTATAACCACAAATGCAGATGAGCCCGGCTATTTTGCAGTAATTGAGATCCTCGATTGCAGTATGCAGGGTCGCCGGTTCACGCCCACCCTCTGCCCTGTGACACAAACAAGAGACTGCTGACTATTACACGGCACAATACTGTCACACACCTCCTCCGTTTTTGTAGCACATATAGGGGAACCTCCACACATTTCCCAGCCCGACAATCTGCCCGGCAACAGCCAGGATGAACTCTGTTTTGCTTGCCCATTGGCCCCTTACCTTGATTGTTGACCCCCCCTGAACTTCCATCCTGCACACAAGAAGGTCATAAGAAAAGGGGGTTGATTGAGTTCACTGCAGTAGCGCTGGACAGAACCATCACATTGCAAAGCAAACAAATCTCAGCTTGTAAAGACTTATTTCATAATGTAGATTCACATACTTTGCTGTCAGTCTTCAAAGGGGAGTGTAGAGAGAGATGGGGGTTGAGGGGGGTCAGTCCTACTCTCGATTGCTTACACTTTGAAGCGGAGGGTTATTGCTCTCAGTTTTGTATTTTACACCATCCTGTCAAGCTGGGCCCCTCAGAATGCCGAAGGGCACATGGCTGTAACCTGAACCCCTGGTGGTATAGCCTCCAGAATTTGTACCAATGCAAAATGTAATAACTGACGCATGTTGTAATATTTACATACTGCTGTAGTTTTCCATATATTTAACAAAAAAAACTGACACAAATTGAAAAATGTGACATTTTGAAATCTAAGATGAAATGCTGTACTACTATTATGGCTTCCGGTAGACTTTTGCGAAATCATTTTGCAGATTCTTTGATTACATGATGTTAAATAAAATATCTAAATTATGTTCATATAGGGATTTTTTGTTCTGTCTCAATGCTAGAATTGTAGGCGATATATTATGTACTACCCGAAGTGTGCGATTTACACAAAACATGATGACATCTGGAACAGTACTGAGATTCTCTTGTGACAGCGAATTCATTACATAACACCTCTTTCAGGTGAAATCTTACAGAAATAGTTAACGACTCACATTACAACACAAGTAGTGACACTGCAAAACAAGGCTCTTAAGTGTTCAATATAAACCAAAAGGCCATATATAGCTCATTCTGTAGGTTCTGTAAATATCCTAATATCCTAATATGTGCAATAATACAATATGTAACACATTAATGCAATTACAATGAAACATTTAAAAACACAGAACTTATTTGAAGATTAAAATGAAAATAAACCCCTAGTCATTTGCTCCCCCACTTCTCTCTCTCAGCCTCTTGCTAGTGCAACAATAGTTTCTAATACACATTTTTAATCATATTTCACCCTAGAGAGTTAATGACTCCAATGTGCTTGTAAGCTGTTTAAAACAACAACATAAAAATACACTTTTAAATGAAAAGGGTTGCAATACAAAAACAAACACAAAGAATTGTAAACTGTCCTTTTACCCTTAAAGCTAGCTGTTGGTTGTCTTCAATATAGTTGTCTCTGGAGTGACTGTTTAAATAGTGGGGATCTGGCACAGCTGGTTTGGGTGTAGTGCTAGAAAGCTCCCACCCTCCTTTAGTAGGTTACATAACTTGTGTAGTAACAGCTATTGCAAGTGTTAGAGTTGGGTCTCCCTGGTTATTTACTTGATGAAGCTGCTAAGTGATGTGGAAATTACAATGCTTAGTTTAATGCATTCACAGAACTTCACAGAAAGTTAATAAGTAGTGCTCTTACTTTTTATTTTTTTTCTCTCTCTTATGAATTTAAGTCAGTTTGTACAAGGCTTTTTGTTCTGAGAAATGTACATAGAGACTAATGGGCTGCAGAGACTCCTCCATTAACCTAAGATAATGCTTGTTTTTAACCATACAGATCACTGCCTGCCTATAGATTGAAGTGAAATGTTCTTACATCCTCCTTTTCTAAAGTCCAGTTACTGTTTCAGATCTAAAACTGAACACATACTTGGAAAGATACTGATATTGTTTTCTTCTTTTTATATCACAGTTTTGAATACATACTCTCTTGTTTGAACCGTGTAAAATAGTGAATGAAGATCACAGCAAATTAAACAACAACTCTGTAAGGTAGGTGAAAAGAAGATCCAGTATCAAGCTGTTGAAAGTGATCTGTGTTTGAAGAATGTAAGAATGTAAGAGCATAAGAAAATGTACAAACAAGAGGAGGCCATTAGGCCAATCTGAGCTCATCCGGTTCCCAATAGCTGACTGATCTCATAACCTTGTCAAGCTGGGTCTTAAAGGATCCAAGTGATTCTGCCTCAACAGCATTAGGTAACCCATTCCATACCCTCACCACTCTCTGTGTGAAGAAGTGTCTCCTGAACCTCAATGTGCCTTTGGTGCTGTGTTGTCCAGAACTGCAGCAGGCAAATTCATCTAACACCAAGAGTTGTGGCAACATGTGCATGCTGCAGTGTATTTAATTCCTGCCTATTCCTAAAGGCTGTGAGGTGAGTAAGAATATTAGCTTTTGGGGGAGAAACACTGTTCTTGACTGTTGTGAAGCATCTTTTAAACATCAACCTACAAGCATTTCACGAACATCAAGATTTGTTTTATTCATAAAAAAAACTGTTACTAGATACAAAAACTAATTTATCCCCTTTTCTACTTGTGATGGCTCTCGCAAGACATGTATGTACCGGACCGTATTGTAACTTTATCAGTGTAGTTCAGCGCTGGGTCTCTTATCGAGGGCTGAGGGGCAGGGCAGGGAGTACCGGACTGTATTGTAACTTTACCAGTGTAGTTCAGCGCTGGGTCTCTTATCGAGGGCTGAGGGGCAGGGCAGGGAGTACCGGACTGTATTGTAACTTTACCAGTGTAGTTCAGCGCTGGGTCTCTTGTCGAGGGCTGGGGGTTAAGCAGGACAGTGATTAATTATTTATTGATTTGTTCATTTATTTTAAAAAGATCAGAAAGAAGGCCAATATCAACACAACTACACTTTTGATAGAAGCCCGGTGGTAAATGCTTTATGGAAATATCCATTAAACTTTATGTAATCATCGTAAACACACATTTAAAATGTTTTAATGAGCCTAATATAACATTTGTAAATAGTCTCTGCTGTTGAATAAAACACATGCAAACGCAGCCAGCATGTTTAAAATGAACACAAGGCAAAACTATTGAATTAATATTGAATTGTAGAATGTTAATCAAATATTCCCTATAATTGTGCTGCTGTTTTAAACTTCTAATAATAATTAGTACCTAATAATAACATACTGTACATACCCATTGTAACTGAGATGTTTAAACCGCAACAGCAAAAATAAGATAGACATGTGATGTCATTTGTGTGTTTTTCCAGTGAAGGGGTTAATTAGTGCGCACTGAATGCGCTGTGTTATTGTAGAAGGCAGTAATGTAAAGACAGCACCGTGGTACTCAGCGCACACAGGTACACTGCAGAATCACCCAGCTGCGTGTTCACGATTGTTAAAATAGTCATCTTCTGCGATGTGTCTAACTGACTGGAAAACCTGGCCTCAGTTTCATCTGATCGGAGTTCATCAGTGGAACCTTTAATGCGATGAAGCAGATATCGAGGGGAGCTGCCTGGAGTCTGCTTGTACCAGAACAGATACGCACTGTCAGCGCTGTTGCTCAGGGAGTAACTGCAGAATATCCTCGTGTCGCTGCTAACTTTCGAGGTAATAGTTTCATTGAGTTGATGAATGAAATCTAGCGACAGGAAGCAAACCACAGTTCGCAGGATATCAGCACCCCTGTCATAGATGTGAGGAGGACTTGCATGGACACAGTTAGTGATGAACCTAATGATCCTTGTGAACCCGGTCAGACAAACCAGCGTAAGAGAGAAAAGAACCTCAACGGGCACAAGCCTGGAGTTAAATGGCCAAGAGCTTGTGAGAAAACTGCATGGGACACAGTAAACACAGATCTCTGCTTTGCATTGGAAAGGTTAAGTGGAACAGTTGAAAAGAAACTGGATAAATTTGGGGACATCATCTACGCATATGGAAGCGAGAGGTTTGGAGTTGAAAAAAGGAAGGAAAAGGTACAAACTATTCCTGGAAAGTCTAGACGGCAGCAGGAGATTGAACGCTTAGTTAGAGAAAGGAGACAGCTGAGGAAGCAATGGAGAAGAGCAGAAGAAAGTCAGAAGGAGGGACTCAATCTCTTACAAAGGGTCATAAAAGATAAGCTTGCAACATTGCGCAGAGCTGAGCCCTCTGAAACGCTACAAAAAGAAGGAGCGTGCGAGAACTAACTTTATAAAGACCCATTCAAATTTGTAAAGAAGTTATTCACCAGTGAGAAGAATGGCACACTAAAAGCTTCTAAGTTTGAGCTGGAGAGATATTTGTAGGAAACACATACAGATTCAAAAGGCAGGAGCCTATGTCAATTCCGTCAGACATCCCACCTATCAATCCACCAGAATACCAAATGGAGGACTGTGCACCTAAGTGGAAAGAAGTAGAGCAAGCTGTGAAAAAGCAAGGGCTTCATCATCTCCAGGGCCTAATGGAGTTCCGTACAGAGTGTACAAGAGTGCTTCAGGAGTTCTACGAATCCTGTGGAAATTGATGAAAGTAGCATGGGAAAAACAGGTTGTACCAAGAGCATGGCGCCCGAGCAGGTGGAGTCTTTATACCTAAAGAAAAAGATTCTAGCAGCATCAGTCAGTTTAGCCCTATTTCCCTATTAAACGTAGAAGGCAAGATTTTCTTCAGCATTATTGCTCAGAGATTGTCAACTTACCTATTAAAGAACTGCTTCATTGACACTTCAATACAAAAGCGGGCATTCCAGGTTTCCCAGGATGCTTAGAACACATCAATGTGATCTGGCAACAAATTCAATCAGCTAAAAAGGAGAGGAAGGAGCTCCATGTGACATTCCTGGATTTGGCTAATGCATATGGTTCAGTGCCACATGAACTTCTTTGGGCAGCATTTGATTTTTTCAGTGTACCGATGACAATAACAGATCTAGTGAAAGCCTACTTTGGAGATTTGCAATTTAGTTTTTCAACTTCAGAATTCAGCACTACATGGCAATGCCTAGAAGTTGGAATAATGGCAGGATGCACCATTTCTCCACTGGCTTTTACCATGGCAATGGAAGTAATCATTAGGGCATCAAAATGCGTAGTGGGAGGAGAGCGCTTGGCTTCTGGAATGCCACTACCACCAATTCGAGCATACATGGATGACATGACAACTATGACTACAACAATAGCCTGCACTAACCGGTTATTGGGCAAATTAACCAATAACATTGAATGGGCACGAATGCAATTCAAGCCCACTAAATCAAGGAGCATCTCTATAATTAAAGGTAAAGTAGTAGATAAAACGTTCTTCATTAATGGTGAGGCAATACCAACAGTGTCTGAGAAGCCAGTGAAGAGCCTTGGGAGATGGTACAACGGGGATCTAAAGGACACAGTTCGTGTGGGAGAAGTTAGACAACAAGCTGTGGAAGGGTTGAAGAGCATAGACAGCAGCGCATTACCAGGCAAACTAAAACTCTGGTGCTTTCAGTTTGGTCTACTGCCAAGGTTGCTGTGGCCACTGACTGTGTACGAGGTTTCTTTGACAACAGTAGAGAAGCTGGAAGCTTTAATCAGTTCACACATCAGGAAATGGTTGGGAGTTCCACGCTGCCTCAGCAGAGTGGGACTTTATGGTAAAGGAATACTGCAGCTACCTGTCTCCGCTCTAACCGAGGAGTTTAAGTGCGCCAAGGTCCGACTGGAAATGACATTAGTAGAGTCACGCGACAAATGCGTAAGGGAGGCAGCACCTGTGTTGAAAACTGGAAGAAAGT
The DNA here is from genome assembly GCA_030684275.1 of Acipenser oxyrinchus oxyrinchus. Taxonomy (NCBI): domain Eukaryota; kingdom Metazoa; phylum Chordata; class Actinopteri; order Acipenseriformes; family Acipenseridae; genus Acipenser; species Acipenser oxyrinchus. The sequence continues at coordinate 94,677 of JAGXEW010000368.1, forward strand.
GGGCGGCAAAGAAAGCTGTGGAGGATGCAAAGGCTGCCCTTCGAACTGGTGATATCATGGGGCAAGTTCAGCATGGAAGAGGGGGTCTTGGTCTCAGTTCAGCTCCTCCTACATGGCACAAGGCAGCCCCAGCTCAACGGAGGAAGCTTGTAGTCAACGAGGTGCAAAAGCAGGAGGAGAGGATGAGGTGTATAAAGGCAATTTCCCAGGCCAAGCAGGGAGAATGGATGAGATGGGAGAGTGTGGAACAACGCAAGATTGGCTGGCAAGACCTATGGTCAATGGAACAGAGCAGGATCAGTTTCCTTATAAGGTCAACATATGATGTTCTCCCATCACCACAGAACCTAAACCTCTGGGTAGGAGAGGATCCCTCATGTCCTTTGTGTTCATCACCTGCAACATTAAGGCACATTTTGACAGGATGTAAGGTGGCTCTTAGCCAAGGACGGTTTACTTGGCGCCATGACCAGGTGCTGCGATGTTTGGCCTTAGCATTGGAAGACAAGCGTAACATGACCAATAAATTGCCACGTTTTCCATCAAAACATTACACACAAAAGACAACATTCCTCCGCCCAGGAGAGCAACCAACAAGAAAAGGTGTTAAAACCAATCCACGCCCAGGACAACTGGAAGCTGCTAGAGACTGGAAAATGCTGGCAGATGTTGGTCAACGGCTTATTTTTCCACCTGAGATTGCCACCACTAACCTTCGACCAGATATTGTCTTGTGGTCTGGATCAGCACGCCTTGTTCACCTGGTAGAGTTAACAGTGCCATGGGAGGATGCTGTAGATGAGGCGTATGAGAGGAGAAACTGCGGTATGCTCAACTAGCCACTGAAGCGGAACAGCGAGGATGGAGAGTCTGGGTTTACCCAGTGGAAGTGGGTTGTCGAGGATTTGTGGCACACTCTACAACCCGGTTTCTCAGAGATGTCGGATTCAATGGACAAGAGTTGCGTCGCACAGTGAAGAACTTATCTGAAGCGGCAGAGAGGAGCAGCAACTGGCTGTGGTTGAGAAGGAAAGATTCTGGCTGGGGATCTCAAGCACAATAGAAAGAAAGAAACGCTGATGTACAGGTAAGTAAGCTTGGCTAAGTTGAGTGGGGGACGGAGGGGGGTGATGCTGGGACGCCAGAATCACCGTCGAGCCCTCTTGAGGTGTCGTGGGCTAGTCGACGAAACACTTAGGATGGAAGGTGCCCACTTGAAGACCCCAGAGATGTACCCTACTTAGCTCAATCCAGACGGTTATCATGCTGATGCGCTGGGGAGACCGCACTATGGTTGATCCCCGGAGCCAGCATCGCAGCCGTTGTGTGTGCTGATGCGCTAGGGAGGCAATAAGCTGATCCCTGGAGCCAGCATTACACTTCAGCCATCAACACCAGACAGAAGGATATCTACATCATCATATGGAAGGAAGCGCAAATGGATGGAGACACATATGGATCACATTAGTTTACTGTGAAGCTACGTCTTAGTTGGTGCTTATCTTGGCGAGAGCCAAGTTCAAATCAGCATGAAGTTTTAACATCTACTCTCATGTAATGGAAATCAATGTTTTATGTCGAACGCTGGAAATGAAGCTACGATGGTTGTTGTCCATGGCATTGAACTGGTCTAGTCTGAGTTTTTTTAAAGAGGCAAAATGTCTGATCTATATAGCTGGCTCTTTGAGCTATAATATATATATATATATATATATATATATATATATATATATATATATATATATATATATAAACTAACATTTTTTTTCTCTTTAAAAAAAATACGAGTTAATTAAATCATGGAGTAAACAATTGAAAACATATGGCCCAACGTCTCTTGATGTGTTTCATCTTGTGTACATTGTAGACATTGTCAACATACATTACCTGTCTTTACCTCAATACACAGGCTGCATTCACACCGATTGGCCGAGGACCTTGTTGTTACTGAGGGTGAAGAACACAATGTAACACCGCTTATCTGTCATCATTTCTTCATGCTGTGAGCGGGAAGTCATTCTCATATTGTTTTCATACAGGTAGTGATGGAAAGCAGCTGCACCAGGAGATATGGCGAGTGTGAGCTGACTGTGAATGAGCATTGAACAAATGATTGTCCTACACCGCCCCCTGGTGGGATTCCCTTGAACTGTCGCACAGTCCTCAAGTTAAACTGATCGTTTCTACTTCGTGTGTGAGAAATGGCAGTGAGTGGGCGGGGCAGGAGAGTAAGAGGAGCGCTGCATTCTTGTATCAAATAGAATTGCAAAGCTCTGTTATGTTTGGCTTTTTATTACATTTTTATGAATTCTATATTTGTGTATAATTGTAATAATACACGGCATGTGGAAATGAGTAGACACATTTTACAGTAAGATACTTTTTCAAATAAAACATTTTAAATACTGATATTAAGTTACCCTTTCAGCACTGAAGAGAGTGAGAGAAAGGTGTCAATTGAATTACTATAACACCCAGTGTGAAGCTAGTGTTCATTATGGTAATTGTTTGTTTATTTGTTTTATCTTTTGGTAAAACGTGACCTATTGTTTGACCTCGTTAGTACAACCGGCCCCCTTTGCTAATGACATCTTTAGTCAGGGTCTTAACCAAGTATAAATCTCCACATTTTTGTAAAATGACTTTACACTTACAGCTACTTCTATAGATGAAACTCGTTTCAGTAAATTAAAACGATAAACTTCGCATCCCGCGCAGAAGGAGAACACAGACTTAAAACACTATTAAGTGGGGTTGGCATTGCAAGGGAATAGAAGGGAGGTTTCACAGTTCCGATCGAGTGACAGTTTTCTAAGCATTATTTTTAAATGCTTATTCATCAATTGCTAGACACCGTTAGAAAAAAAAATCATCATTTAATCATAAAATCACAATTTACAAGATTAAATTCGCTACTTTACCTCCTGGGCGCTGCCAACAGGGTCACACGACTGCGAAACTGCACACCGATTGGCTCAGCGGATATGTCAGATTTTGCTAAATTAGAAGCCTGGTTTATAGCGCGTTATGGAAAGAAACAATCATTTGAGTTGTATTTAACGCGTTGTATTTCGTGTTTTGAGGACAAATGACATTTAACGTCAGAAAGTAGTCACTGTGAGATGACTGATCCTGCTTTTAGTTCAGTTTTGGTGGGAATGGCGTATATCGCGTTTTGCATCTAAACTCTTCATATATACAGTATATATATATATATATATATATATATATATATATATATATATATATATATATATATATATATATATACCGTGAAAAAGTATTTGGCCCTGTCTGATTTTCTGCATTTTTGCACATTTTTCACATTGTATTTGGTCAGATTTGTTTGTGGGTTGTAGTAGTATATGGAGGGAGTCTGAGAGAAAAAATGACACCAAAGTTTGGTGCTTCTTTCATTTGTTTGGTGTGCAAGGTTATCAAACATGCAATCTTCAGGTGTGGAAAAGTTATTGCTCCCCCCCCCCAGTTAACTCAACCCAATTGAAGGGATAATTAGGGTCAGCTGTTTGAGTACTTTGGTTAACAATCAGGTCTGATTTGGGCCAGCCCCTCCCAATATAAATCTGACTAACTTTGGCCCTTACCATCAGAGTGAAGTTGTCAGCACACAGGTTCTAGAGGCACATCATGCCACAAACAAAAGAAATTCCTGAAGACCTCTAGAAAAAAGTTGTTGATGCCTATCAGTCTGGAAAGGGTTACAAAGCCATTTCTAAGGCTCTGGGGCTCCACCAAACCACAGTCAGAGCCATATTGTCCAAATGGAGAAAGTTTTGGGACAGTAGTGAATCTTCCCAGGAGTGGCCGTCCTGCCAAAATCTCTCCAAGAGCAAGGCGTAAAATTGTCCAGGAAGTCACAAAGAACCCTAGAACAACATTCAGGGATCTGCAGGCCTCTCTCGCCTCGGCTAAGGTCAGTGTTCATGACTCCACCATCAGAAAGACACTGGGCAAAAATGGAATTAATGGCAGAGTAGCAAGGCAGAAACCATTGCTCACTAAGAAGAACATGAATGCTCGTCTCACGTTTGCCAAAAAGTACCTGGATGATCCTCAAGAGTTCTGGAACAATGTTCTATGGACAGATGAGTCAAAAGTGGAACTTTTTGGCCGACATGGGCCCCGTTATGTCTGGCAAAAACCAAAAACTGCATTCCACAGTAAGAACCTCATACCAACGGTCAAGCATGGTGGTTGTACTGTCTTGGTTTGGTGATGCTTTGCTGCATCAGGATCTGGACACCTTGCCATCATTGAAGGAACCATGAATTCTGCTCTGTATCAGAGAATTCTACAGGAGAATGTCAGGCCATCCGTCCGTGAGCTGAAGCTGAAGCGCAGCTGGGTCATGCAGCAAGACAATGATCCGAAACACACAAGCAAGTCTACATCAGAATGGTTGAAGAACAAGAAATTTAAAGTTTTGGAATGGCCTAGTCAAAGTCCAGACCTAAACCCCATTGAGATGTTGTGGCAAGACCTGAAACGAGCAGTTCATGCTCAAAAACCCACAAATGTCACTGAGTTGAAGCAGTTCTGCATGGAGGAGTGGGCCAAAATTCCTCCACGGCGCTGTGAGAGACTAATCAATAACTACAGGAAGCGTTTGGTTGCAGTTATTGCTGCTAAAGGTGGCGTAACCAATTATTGAGTCTAAGGGGGCGATCACTTTTTCACACAGGGCATTGGGTGTTGCATAACTTTCTTTAATAAATAAATGAAATATGTATTAAATTTTTGTGTTATATGTTCACTCAGGGTCCCTTTTATCTAATAGTAGGTTTTGGTTGAAGATCTGATAACATTCAGTGTCAAAAATATGCAAAAATGCAGAAAATCAGACAGGAGGCAAATACTTTTTCACGGCAATATATATATATTATAAAAGAGTGGTAGTGTGGTGTTGCTGGGCACCGGTATCTTCCTTCACAAACTTGGAGTGAACACGTCACTGATTCAGGTGAATACTTTTATTTACAATCAAACATATATTCTCTTGCGTTCATTTGCCCTGTACGGGCCACTAACTATCTCACTTCTTCCTCCCTCTCTGTGCTGCGGCGAGCGCAAGTTGGACTCCCTCTGGTGGAGTGAGCCAGGACCACAGGTAAGTATCGGTTAGACTCCCTCTGGCGGAGCAAGCCTGGAACACAGGTGAGTACAGGTTGGGCTCCCTCTGGTGGAGTGAGCCTGGAACACAGGAGAGGATAGGTTGGGCTCCCTCTGGTGGAGTGAGCCTGGAACACAGGAGAGGATAGGTTGGGCTCCCTCTGGTGGAGTGAGCCTGGAACACAGGTGAGTAAAGGTTGGACTCCCTCTGGTGGAGCAAGCCTGGACCAGTACGTCCTCTATCCTAGGCTGCCTGAAAGACAGCACAGGCAGGCCAGAAGGAACCAGCAATAATAAAGATTGTTCTCACAACCTGATTCTGTGCTTTATGGTTTTCTTCCCAATGTACCCCTCCTTCTTAGACTTGTACCGTTACCCCGGCCACCTGTATCCAAATTGTATGAGCCAAACCTGGTTCTGTGACTCGTTTCTTGGTGCACAGTCGCTGCACCTGCATCTGTAACTGTGCAGTGTTTTTGATAAGTCCCGCAACACACTCAATCAAAATATTGCTGCTCCTGCAACTAAAGAACACGTAATATTTGTAGCAAGTCCTGCTCATATAAACAATACACTCGGTCAAAGTGTCGCTGCTCCTGCAGCTGAAAACCAAACAGTGTAAACACCGTGAAATATTTTTTTAATCCCAAAATATCAAACAAAATCAAACAATTCAAAACAAAAGTCTGCCTTACCAAGAGATAAAACGTTCTATGCTAGACTTTTCCACAATCGCTATAATTTAGATTTGACGCACTTACTAAATCCTATTCTTCACTGGAATAGTCGTTGGAAGCTTGAACAGGCAGGACAACCGAGCACCGTTCCCCACAATCGGCCCCCTTCTTCTGCCCCGCTTCCTCTTAAATCCTCTAACCCCACCTTCTTAATCACCACTGGGGACTATGGGTTGTGTAGTTTCTTCCCCAGTGACGCCATTTCTTAAAGGCGCCACTGCTCCTTCCTCACAATATATATATATATATATATATATATATATATATATATATATATATATATATTCACGATTGTGGAGCTGCAATTGTGCCATATAAAAATGTGAGAAACGTCATCCATGTGTGTGTGTGTGTGTGTGTGTGTGTGTGTCCATCTGTCTGTTGTTATTGTTCTTATACAGTTCTACGGTTATGCACCATACAGCACTGTGAACATGGTTTATATTTTCTGCACTCTTAAGGATAGTTCATACACTAGTACAGGGTGGTCCGTCAGCCCCGTCGACTCACTCATATGTGTTCGTTGGTTGCTTTGAGCAACCTATGAGATATTCGGATACAAATAAGCCCTGTATAAAGCTAATTTATTTATTTATTTCTTAGTAGACGCCCTTACCAAATTGGCACAAATCATATGCAAAGTTTGAAATGTATGCATTTTTTCAGTACCAAACAATAATAATGAGAAAGCGTCTTCAAATTCAAATAGATAACTTCACTGAGTACTTTATGTCGGCGTTTTTCTTTGCTGGTCATAGGTGGGGATTCTTTTTTTTTTTTTTACTTGAGTCAAGTATGCAATTAATAAGGACAATTGAATGGTATTCCTTTCTGAATGTACATTACATCTTTTCATCTGCAATCGGCAACACCATCGGGGAAAAACAGCTTGTTTATTTACTTATTATTATATAGCGGAGCGGAATGAAAGAAAGAGCCGAGCGGAGCTAAGAAAGAGCGGAGCAGAGTGGAGGATGCTATTATAAGCGGTGAGCAGAATTGTCACCGCTTTGCTCCTCACATTCTCTGAACACAACTCAGGCGCTCACCGTTAAAAGATATTGTCTTTAACACAGGATTTGCACATCACAGGAGAGTAGAAGTGAGTAAACTCTGTATCCATTATATGAGAAGTGGGTAAACGATATATTGCCCAAATTCAAAGTGGTAAACGCCATTTACCTGCATATACCCTCGACTACACCACTGAGTAAAACTCCAAAGAAAAGTTTAAAGTACCTGGTATTGCCAAGTAGTCTCCCATCCAAGTACCAACCAGGCCTGAATTTTTTTAAATTTTATTTCTTAACAGACACCCTTATCCAGGCCAATTTACAATTCTGACATTATTATTATTATTATTTATTATTATTATTTTTTTTTTACATACAATTACTCATTTATACAAGTGGGTTTTTTATTGGACTAATCTAGGTAAAGCAGCAGTGTGTCTCCTACCTGAGATGGAACTCGCGACCTTCCAGTTAAGAGCACAGTGTGCTAACCACTACTCCACATATGCTACAAGTGAAGAAGCACTAATGTCTTGTTGAATAACAACTAGCTGCTGAAGCGGGACAGCGAGGATGGGGAGTCCAGGTTTACCCAGTGGAGGTGGGCTGTCGAGGATTTGTGGCACACTCCACAACACACTTTCTCAGAGACACTGGATTCAGTGGTCAAGTGTTGTGTCTCATAGTGAAGAACTTATCTGAAGCAACAGAGGAGCAGCAACTGGCTGTGGTTGAGACGAAAAGATTCTGGTTGGGGACCTTAAGCACAGTAGAAAGAAAGCAATGTTGATGTAAAGGAAGGTAAGTAAGCTGGGCTTAGCTGAGTGGGGGACGGAGGGGGGTGATGCTGGGATGCCAGAATCACTGTCGAGCTCTCTTAAGGTGTCGTGGGCTTGTCGCCGAAACACCAAGGATGGAAGGTGCCCACGAAGACCCCAGAGAAGTACCCTACTCAGCTCAGTCCAGACGGTTGTCATGCTGTTGCTCTAGGGAGGCTGCACTGTGGTTGATCCCTGGAGCCAGCATTGCAGCCGCTGTGTGTGTTGGTGCACCAGGAAGGCAAAATAGGCTGATCCCTGGAGCCAGCATTATACTTCAGCCATCAACACCAGCCATCAACGGCATCTACATCATCAGATGGAAGTAAATGCAGATGGAGCACATTAGTTTCCAGTAAAATAAGCTATGTCTTAGTTAGTGCTTATCTTGGCGAAATCTAAGTCCAATATCAGCATGAATTTTTAACACCTACTCTCATGTAATGGATTTTTTTTTTTACATTAACCACCATAACTTATTCAATAGTTTAAAAAACTTCTGTTAATGTCTGTTTATTGTGAAATGCAATGAGATGTGATTCCCTTTCAGAACTGTATTGGGAACTATAAACACAAATTAAATCCTGTTCCTGCAGTTACTAAGCCAACCAAACCAAAGTTGTACACACGAGACCTGTCGGCATGCAATTTATTCTGCCGGGACATTCTTAAAAAGCAAGGTATGAAAGTATGCTATAAACAAACACACGACACTGTATACTGTGTGACATATTCTGAAAGGGTTCATTTATTATTTTATTGCAAGTCTCCCACACCCTCTTTTCCAAGAGAAAGGTAGCAAGTTACTTCCACTTTGGGCTATGAATTATATTGGTTAAAGCTCTGTTTCTATAGTTACAGCCTTGAAAAGATCAATTTTCTTTGTCTGAATATTCTGGAAAATTAACTTTAATGTGTTGTGAACACACTGTTCTTATAAAAAAAAAAAACACTTTTAAAAGTGGAAAAAAATCCAGAAGATACTGCGGCCCTCCAGGAACTGCTTGTGACACCCCTGAGTGCAATAGTGTTATCATGTTTTGTTAAATATTGCTGTACTTTGCTGCTAGTTCTGCTTAAACATCTTTTAATGACAATTTTTGACAACAGTATTCTCAACTTTTTAATTAAGAAAACATATTTTGCTTGATACAATTTCAATTTAAAGCAGAGATGATCAATTAAAAGACCTGAAAATCACAAATTGAACTTGTCACTTACGCAATGGTTGGTTATTAAGATGTGTTACTGTTGCACAGTGGAAACCAGTATCTTTTCTGTGTTTCTGCAAAGGTGTCCAAGCTTGAGGAATTGGGAGTGGAAACGGCAATGATGTCATATGACTGCCTCAGTTCATCTCCAGCTGTTACTGAACTCTACACTAAAAGAGCTGCAGAGTTCCTTAAGGCGACTGGAACAGCCAACAAGTTTGGATTGTATATGGAAGGTGGTTATTAATGACAAGTACATTTTTCCTCTCCTATTTTCAGCCCCTTCAACATCCTCAGTGCCCAAAAGCACTTAATCTCTGCAACTACTGGTTAAGGAGGTTCAGGAGCTTTAACACAAACTACAGTAAGCATATTAACTCAAAACAGAACAGTAGCATGCCAAGCAAATAGAGGGAAAAGCACACTAACTGTTCTTCTAGCTCTTAGGAGAGGCCGGGGGTAGTGCAAGGCTTCCCTACATGTCTCTGTTAGCTGGAAAGGTCACCATAACAACGGTTTGTCTTCCCTGTGACTTGCCTTTTATGGAAGGCAGCAATTGCATTCTCTCCTTAAAGGAGTAAAGGATATTTCATTTGAAATGGGTAAGTTTATGAGAATTATAACATTTGCATTGTCTTCCTTTTGTAATTATTGATGCTTAGGGTAACTGACAGTTCTATGTTAGATTAATCTCCTAATTGATGATAATGGAGTGAGAATACTTCAGCAACCCATATTTTATTGCTCTACATAACCCCTGCGATGCAAGACATAAGCATGAAGTCAACGATGTGTCCTGCCACAAAGTGCTTATGTGATCTAAATCAGCATTGTTTAATTCCCAGAGCAGCACAAGCAGTCTCTGAGGAATGCCATGTTTGCAGCATCACAGACGGGTGAAGACATATTGGAGGCTATGTGTGTAAATGATTGCTTTGCTTTACTTTTACTTGTAATTTAAACACCTTCTTTAACATCACAACATTTCAGTTAGTGCTAAAATAAAACAGGCATTTCAGTTATATGAATCATACAATCAGGTCAAATGTCCATGTTCATCTCTAAGTATGTATTTATGTAGACTTTTTCCACCAATGTACTTTCACGTTAAATTATTTGTTTTCACACTTAATGGCAAAATACAACCAATATCTGCTAACAGTGTGACTTTACCCTTTCTTCAGAGGATTCACAGGCAGCCACTGTTCAAGAACCAAGTCTAAGCCAAGGTGGTTGTTATTTATTTATTCCAGTTTGCAATTTCAAAAGAGGTTAAAGACGAATTACAAAGCGTACTTTTCTTTAGTTTTAAATCAGCGAATCAAACTATTAAATCACTCGGTCATAATTGCTTAGCAAAGCATGATTTAAATGTCATTAACTGTACCTTTACTTAATTTGCATTCAATGTATTTTTCACTGACATTAAAACACTAGAGACATCCATAAATCATTCATCCTAATTGGACCGATTTTCTTCACCAGATTCAAGCAACTACTGCTGTGTATGCAAGGTCCACTATGAAGACTGCAGGGAGAATTCCACAAAGAAGTGGCGTTTGTGGTCTCAGTGCAGAGCCTGCCAAACATGAGCACACAATGCATGTGGCTTCAAAAAAAAAAAAGTATGCTTTCCTTGTCAGGGTAAATACACATAACAAAATTGGAAACAATGTTATAACATGTTAAGGACATGGCTCCCATTTCCCCCATAATGCTATTACACTAGCCTTTTTTTTCTCATTATAAGGTGAAAGTCTTGTGACTGGATACCCACTGTACCATTATAAAGTTTCAGATAGTAGTAGATGCCTCTCCCCTCTTCCCTCTCCCTGTCTCCTCTCTTCTCTCTCCTCCCCTCTATATAGTAATGCTGTTCTCGATCCTGCTTGGTTTCAGGTACTCGTATTTCAGCGCCAGGCTGTGGTTCTTCTCATCTATTTTCTGCTCGATCTCTTTCAGAGTCTCATTGAATTTGCGTATCTCTGCCTGGGCTGCTTCCTCTGTGAAGTACTCCTCAGTGTGCCGTCCGAGAGGAATCTGAGGAGACAGAGCGAGGCAGCGAGTCACAGACTCCATGGGAAAACCTCCAGACTACAAACTAAACTGAGTCAAGCAGACCAGCGTTTGGGCTCTAGTGCATTCATCAGTGTTATTTAAACTGAACCGAGTCAGGTGACAGTGTGATTCTCATCGCATCTGGCTGTGCCCTGCTCAGGTGCCATGCGATCGCCATCTCCATGCAGGATTGGCTGATGTCTGGCAGACTCTCCATGATCATCTCCATGGTAACAGAATCTTTGCAGGTGGGCGGGGGCAGGCGCATGGTGCAGGGCGTGTTCGGAACCCAGGCGCACCAATCAAACTGCAGGGCAGGAAGGAAACCACATGGTGAGGGGTGATAATTGTGCAGGATGTATGGGTGATGGGTTAGGGGTGAGGGGACAGGGGTTACCTGTCCGTTGTTGGTAGCCGCATGCTGTACAGAGCAGGTGAAGATCACCACACTGAGGAGAGTCACCAGCTCCTTCCTGCTTCTCAACTCACTGGACAGACCTGAGGGAGAGACAGACAGGCAGAGAGATGGAGACACAATCTTTTATTAAATTAGACATACACGAAATATACTGCCAATGAATCAGTTAACAAATGAACGATGCATTAACCGTCTGAACAAAGATTAAAGGGATTAGAGCCACCATAAAATCACCCCCACCCCTCACCGAATTGGGGATGTCCCGAACCCCTCCTCAGTGATGTCATGGATCCAAAGCTGCAGCTCCGAGTCCTGAGTGACATCAGAGTCAGAGGAGTAATAGGGAGAGACGAGACTGGAGACATAGCTGAGGAGAGAGAGTGAGATTGTGTAGGGCAGCCAGGTCCTGGTACCTGCTCATGTGTGTGTTGTGTAGCTCAGGTGTGTGTGTTTCTGGTTCAGGTGTCTGTTTGTGGTTCAGATGTGTGTCTTACTGGCTCAAGTGTGTGTGTGTGTGTGTTCCTGCTTAAGGTGTGTGTGTTTCTTTCAGGTGTGTGTGTGTTCCTGGTTCAGGTGTGTGTGTGTTTTCCTGGTTCAGGTGTGTGTGTGTGTGTTCCTCCTTAAGGTGTGTGTGTGTGTTCCTGCTTAAGGTGTGTGTGTTTCTGGTTCAGGTGTGTGTGTGTGTTTTCCTGGTTCAGGTGTGTGTGTGTTTTCCTGGTTCAGGTGTGTGTGTGTGTGTTTTACTGGTTCAGATGTGTGTGTTCCTGGTTCAGGTGTGTGTGTGTTTTCCTGGTTCAGGTGTGTGTGTTCCTGGTTCAGGTGTGTGTGTGTTTTCCTGGTTCAGGTGTGTGTGTGTGTTCCTGGTTCAGGTGTGTGTGTTCCTGGTTCAGGTGTGTGTGTGTGTGTGTGTTTTCATGGTTCAGGTGTGTGTGTGTGTGTGTGTTCCTGGTTCAGGTGTGTGTGTGTGTTTTCCTGGTTCAGGTGTGTGTGTGTGTGTTTTCCTGGTTCAGGTGTGTGTGTGTGTGTGTTTTCCTGGTTCAGGTGTGTGTGTGTGTGTGTTTTCCTGGTTCAGGTGTGTGTGTGTGTGTGTGTTTCCTGGTTCAGGTGTGTGTGTGTGTGTTTTTCCTGGTTCAGGTGTGTGTGTGTGTGTGTTTTCCTGGTTCAGGTGTGTGTGTGTGTGTGTTTTCCTGGTTCAGGTGTGTGTGTGTGTGTGTTTCCTGGTTCAGGTGTGTGTGTGTGTGTGTCCTGGTTCAGGTGTGTGTGTGTCCTGGTTCAGGTGTGTGTGTTCCTGGTTCAGGTTCAGGTGTGTGTTGTGGTTCAGGTGTGTGTGTTCCTGGTTCAGGTGTGTGTGTGTGTGTTCCTGGTTCAGGTGTGTGTGTTTCCTGGTTCAGGTGTGTGTGTGTGTGTGTTTTCCTGGTTCAGATGTGTGTGTTCCTGGTTCAGGTGTGTGTGTGTTTTCCTGGTTCAGGTGTGTGTGTTCCTGGTTCAGGTGTGTGTGTGTTTTCCTGGTTCAGGTGTGTGTGTGTGTTCCTGGTTCAGGTGTGTGTGTGTGTTCCTGGTTCAGGTGTGTGTGTTCCTGGTTCAGGTGTGTGTGTGTGTGTTCCTGGTTCAGGTGTCTGTGTTCCTGGTTCAGGTAAAGGTGTGTGTTCCTGGTTCAGGTGTGTGTTTCTGGTTCAGGTGTGTGTGTGTTTTCCTGGTTCAGGTGTGTGTGTGTGTTCCTCCTTAAGGTGTGTGTGTGTGTTCCTGCTTAAGGTGTGTGTGTTTCTGGTTCAGGTGTGTGTGTGTGTTTTCCTGGTTCAGGTGTGTGTGTGTTTTCCTGGTTCAGGTGTCTGTTTGTGGTTCAGGTTTGTGTCTTACTGGCTCAAGTGTGTGTGTGTGTGTTCCTGCTTAAGGTGTGTGTTTTCCTGGTTCAGGTGTGTGTGTGTGTGTTTTCCTGGTTCAGATGTGTGTGTTCCTGGTTCAGGTGTGTGTGTGTTTTCCTGGTTCAGGTGTGTGTGTTCCTGGTTCAGGTGTGTGTGTGTTTTCCTGGTTCAGGTGTGTGTGTGTGTTCCGGGTTCAGGTGTGTGTGTGTGTGTTCCTGGTTCAGGTGTCTGTGTTCCTGGTTCAGGTAAAGGTGTGTGTTCCTGGTTCAGGTGTGTGTTTCTGGTTCAGGTGTGTGTGTGTGTTCCTCCTTAAGGTGTGTGTGTGTGTTCCTGCTTAAGGTGTGTGTGTTTCTGGTTCAGGTGTGTGTGTGTGTTTTCCTGGTTCAGGTGTGTGTGTGTTTTCCTGGTTCAGGTGTCTGTTTGTGGTTCAGGTTTGTGTCTTACTGGCTCAAGTGTGTGTGTGTGTGTTCCTGCTTAAGGTGTGTGTTTTCCTGGTTCAGGTGTGTGTGTGTGTGTTTTCCTGGTTCAGATGTGTGTGTTCCTGGTTCAGGTGTGTGTGTGTTTTCCTGGTTCAGGTGTGTGTGTTCCTGGTTCAGGTGTGTGTGTGTTTTCCTGGTTCAGGTGTGTGTGTGTGTTCCTGGTTCAGGTGTGTGTGTGTGTTCCTGGTTCAGGTGTGTGTGTGTGTGTTCCTGGTTCAGGTGTGTGTGTGTGTGTTTTCCTGGTTCAGGTGTGTGTGTGTGTTTTCCTGGTTCAGGTGTGTGTGTGTGTGTGTGTTTTCCTGGTTCAGGTGTGTGTGTGTGTGTTTTCCTGGTTCAGGTGTGTGTGTGTGTGTGTTTTCCTGGTTCAGGTGTGTGTGTGTGTGTGTTTTCCTGGTTCAGGTGTGTGTGTGTGTTTTCCTGGTTCAGGTGTGTGTGTGTGTGTGTTTTCCTGGTTCAGGTGTGTGTGTGTGTGTGTGTTTTCCTGGTTCAGGTGTGTGTGTGTGTTTTCCTGGTTCAGGTGTGTGTGTGTGTTTTCCTGGTTCAGGTGTGTGTGTGTGTTCCTGGTTCAGGTGTGTGTGTGTGTGTGTTCCTGGTTCAGGTGTCTGTGTTCCTGGTTCAGGTGTCTGTGTTCCTGATTCAGGTTAAGGTGTGTGTTTGTGGTTCAGGTGTGTGTGTGTGTTCCTGGTTCAGGTGTGTGTGTGTTCCTGGTTCAGGTGTGTGTGTGTGTGTGTTCCTGGTTCAGGTTTCTGTGTTCCTGGTTCAGGTTAAGGTGTGTGTTCCTGGTTCAGGTGTGTGTGTGTTCCTGGTTCAGGTGTGTGTGTGTTCCTGGTTCAGGTGTCTGTGTTCCTGGTTCAGGTTAAGGTGTGTGTTCCTGGTTCAGGTGTGTGTTTGTGGTTCAGGTGTGTGTGTTTCTGGTTACCTCTGGATGGCATCCCACAGCATCAGGATGTCCTCGCGGTAGAAGTAATCCCTGAGCTTCATTACGCCACGCCGCTGAAAATCTAATGGGAGCTGAAGAGACTCGTAGGACAGAGTCTGATACCCTTTCTGAGAGAGGAGGAGGAGAGCAGGACCCCCTGTAGAGGAAACCTGAGAGATAGATGAGAGAGGAGGGAGTGAGAGGGGATAAAAGAGGGGAGGGTGTGTGGGAGTGAGAGGGGAGAGAGGTACACACAGGCAGACAGACACACACAGATAGGCAGACAGACATACCCTTTTAAAGATGCCGTCTTCAGATATGAGCTGGGAGCGCCCGCGGGTGTTGATCTTCAGCGTGTAGCGCAGGTGAGGAGTGAGGAGCTGAGAGGAGACCAGACAACTAATTCAATACAGAAACTCGCCACAGGAGGGCACTCAATTACTAGTTAGCTCTAGCTTTATTTAGCTTTCTCACTTATACATAGCTATATATATATATATATATATATATATATATATATATATATATATATATATATATATATATATATATATATATACACAGTATATAAATTACAATTATTGAAAACAGTGAATTTGCTGGCAACATGGCCTCACCATTAATGAACTAAATCAGTGAATTATCCGATCGAATCTCCAGTCCCTGTATCCTCTATGGAGAGGAGTATTGCTATGGATGTTTCCCAGTATCCCACTCCCTCATACACTTATTCCAGTATCCACAGTCCCCTGGTACACCCGTTCCCAGTGCTCCCAGTCTCCCCAGTACCTTGTAAACTGGGTGTACTGCGGGGAGCTGTCTCAGCGTGGCCACACAGAACACCTCCATCATCAGGTGAGTGCGCAGCAGGCGAGTCGGGATCTGGAAGATCTGGAATTCTGAGTTTCGAACCCAGATCTTCGACAACAGCGAGGCCAGCGAGGGGTCCGAGGGGAGGTAAACAGGCGAGCTGGGGCCAGGGGTCTGACCCAGCTGAGTGAGAGAGTGAGACACAGACATACACAATGAGAGAGTGAGTTATATATACACTGAGTGTGCAAAACATAAGGAACACCTGCTCTTTCCATGAAATAGACTGACGAGGTGAATCCAGATGAAAGCTATGATCTCTTATTGATGTAACCTGTTAAATCCACTTCAATCAGTGTAGATGAAGGGGAGACAGGTGTGTGACAGGATGACAGAGGTTGAGACTCAGAGACAGTGTGAAAATTCAAAAATAAAGCTTTTAATATACAAAAAACACAAAATAAACAGGCACGAGGGCCAAACAAAAAGGGGTTTAAACAGAAATAATAGACAATAAGAACAAAACAAAACTTACAAAAATACGGCTTCCAGGCTGGGCATTGCCTTCACTGGTTCACCAAAAACAAACAAAAACCCAGCACACACAGAAAACCACTCTTGCTTCCTCTCCTTCTAGAACTCTCCCCAAATGGGAGGCTGAGGCCTCCTTTTATGCCAGGTTTTATGCTCCCACCTGACACAATCAACCTGGGCAGGGAGGAGAATTTAACTTCATCCATGCCAGTATTTCCAAGGGCAGAGCCCTGCTCTGCCACAAGGTGAAAGAAGGCTTTTTAAGCCTTGACACAATTGAGACATGGATTGTGTATGTGTGCCATTCAGAGGGTAAATGGGCAAGACAAAAGATTTAAGTGCCTTTTAACGGGGTATGGTAGTAGGTGCCAGGCGAGCCGGTTTGAGTGTGTCAAGAACTGCAACGCTGCTGGGTTTTTCACGCTCAACAGTTTCCCATGTGTATCAAGGATGGTCCACCACCCAAAGGACATCCAGCCAACGGCAGGCCAGTGGTCGATAACGGCTCATTGATGAAAGAGGCCAAAGGAGGCTGACACGAATTGTGCAGAGCAACAGACGGGCTACAGTTAGTCAACTGACAGTCCAGTACAACATTGGTGCCGAAAGACCCATAAAAGAATGCACAACTCGTCGTACCTTGACACGAATGGGGTATGGCAGCCGACAACCTAACAGAGTTCCACTTCTTTCAGCAAAACACAAGAAACAGCGATTGCAGTGGGCTAAGGAACGAAAACACTGGACACTGGAGGATTGGAAAAACATTGCCTGGTCTGATGAATCCCGGTTCCTGCTGTTTCACACTGATGGGAGGACAAGGGTATGGAGAAAACCACATGAGTACATGCATCCATCATGCTGCGTGTCAAAATTGCAGGCTGGAGGTGGTGGTGTGATGGTGTGGGGTGTGTTTTCATGGCACACATTGGGCCCCTTGATAAAAGTGGAGCAACGTTTGAATGCCACAGGATATCTGAACATCATTGCCAATCAGGTGGATCCCTTCATGGCAGCAGTATATCCATCTGCTAATGGATTTTTCAGCAGGATAATGCCCCATGCCACAAGGTGAGGATTGTCCAGGAATGGTTCCACGAACATGAAAGTGAATTCAGCTTATTGCTGTGGCCTGCCCAGTCACCAGATCTCATTGAGCATCTGTGGGATGAGATGGAACAAGCTATTCGGAGTAGAGATACACTACCAGCCAACTTGACACAACTGTGGGAAGCATTGGACTCAACATGGGCCAGCATCGACACCTTATAGAGTCCATGCCCCGACGAATTGAGGCTGTTTTGATGGCAAAAGAGGGTGCAACTCAACATTAGGAAGGAGTTCCTAATGTTTTGTACACTCAGTGTATTATATATATATATATATATATATATATATATATATATATATATATATATATATATATATATATACAGTGCCTTATGAAAGTATTCGCCCCTTGAACTTTGCGACCTTTGCCACATTTCAGGCTTCAAACATAAAGATATGAAACTGTAATTTTTGTGAAGAATCAACAACAAGTGGGACACAATCATGAAGTGGAACGAAATTTATTGGATATTTCAAACTTTTTAACAAATAAAAACTGAAAAATTGGGCGTGCAAAATTATTCAGCCCCTTTACTTTCAGTGCAGCAAACTCTCTCCAGAAGTTCAGTGAGGATCTCTGAATGATCCAATGTTGACCTAAATGACTAATGATGATAAATAGAATCCACCTGTGTGTAATCAAGTCTCCGTATAAATGCACCTGCACTGTGATAGTCTCAGAGGTCCGTTTAAAGCGCAGAGAGCATCATGAAGAACAAGGAACACACCAGGCAGGTCCGAGATACTGTTGTGGAGAAGTTTAAAGCCGGATTTGGATACAAAAGATTTCCCAAGCTTTAAACATCCCAAGGAGCACTGTGCAAGCGATAATATTGAAATGGAAGGAGTATCAGACCACTGCAAATCTACCAAGACCTGGCCGTCCCTCTAAACTTTCAGCTCATACAAGGAGAAGACTGATCAGAGATGCAGCCAAGAGGCCCATGATCACTCTGGATGAACTGCAGAGATCTACAGCTGAGGTGGGAGACTCTGTCCATAGGACAACAATCAGTCGTATACTGCACAAATCTGGCCTTTATGGAAGAGTGGCAAGAAGAAAGCCATTTCTTAAAGATATCCATAAAAGTGTCGTTTACAGTTTGCCACAAGCCACCTGGGAGACACACCAAACATGTGGAAGAAGGTGCTCTGGTCAGATGAAACCAAAATCGAACTTTTGGCAACAATGCAAAACGTTATGTTTGGCGTAAAAGCAACACAGCTCATCACCCTGAACACACCATCCCCACTGTCAAACATGGTGGTGGCAGCATCATGGTTTGGGCCTGCTTTTCTTCAGCAGGGACAGGGAAGATGGTTAAAATTGATGGGAAGATGGATGGAGCCAAATACAGGACCATTCTGGAAGAAAACCTGATGGAGTCTGCAAAAGACCTGAGACTGGGACGGAGATTTGTCTTCCAACAAGACAATGATCCAAAACATAAAGCAAAATCTACAATGGAATGGTTCACAAATAAACATATCCAGGTGTTAGAATGGCCAAGTCAAAGTCCAGACCTGAATCCAATCGAGAATCTGTGGAAAGAACTGAAAACTGCTGTTCACAAATGCTCTCCATCCAACCTCACTGAGCTCGAGCTGTTTTGCAAGGAGGAATGGGCAAAATTTCAGTCTCTCGATGTGCAAAACTGATAGAGACATACCCCAAGCGACTTACAGCTGTAATCGCAGCAAAGGTGGCTACAAAGTATTAACTTAAGGGGCTGAATAATTTTGCCGCCCAATTTTTCAGTTTTTATTTGTTAAAAGTTTGAAATATCCAATAAATTTCGTTCCACTTCATGATTGTGTCCCACTTGTTGTTGATTCTTCACAAAAATTAAAGTTTCATATCTTTATGTTTGAAGCCTGAAATGTGGCAAAAGGTCGCAAAGTTCAAGGGGCGAATACTTTCAAGGCACTGTATATATATATATATACATATATATATATATATATATATATATATATATATATATATATATATATATATATATATATATATATATATATATATTTTAAACATAAGTTAAATAAACTCATTATTTGAAAGTGCTTTGTATCACCTGAGAGCTTGTATAGGATGAGGTGTATAGGACTGCAGGACTGGGTCTCTGTACCTGTATAGCCAGGGGGATCAGCTCCTTGTCTGGGGGTCTCTGTATAGCCAGGGGGAGTAGCTCCTTGTCTGGGGGTCTCTGTATAGCCAGGGGGAGTAGCCCCTTGTCTGGGGGGCTCTGTACCTGTATAGCCAGGGGGAGCAGCCCCTTGTCTGGGGGTCTCTGTACCTGTATAGCCAGGGGGAGCAGCTCCTTGTCTGGGGGTCTCTGAATAGCCAGGGGGAGCAACCCCTTGTCTGGGGGTCTCTGTATAGCCACGGGGAGCAGCCCCTTGTCTGGGGGTCTCTGTATAGCCAGGGGGAGTAGCTCCTTGTCTGGGGGTCTCTGTATAGCCAGGGGGAGTAGCCCCTTGTCTGGGGGGCTCTGTACCTGTATAGCCAGGGGGAGCAGCGCCTTGTCTGTGGGTCTCTGTATAGCCAGGGGGAGCAGTCCCTTGTCTGGGGGTCTCTGTATAGCCAGGGGGAGCAGCTCCTTGTCTGGGGGTCTCTGTATAGCCAGGGGGAGCAGCCCCTTGTCTGGGGGTCTCTGTATAGCCAGGGGGAGCAGCCCTTTGTCTGGGGGTCTCTGTATAGCCAGGGGGAGTAGCTCCTTGTCTGGGGGTCTCTGTATAGCCAGGGGAGTTGCCCTTGTCTGGGGGCTCTGTACCTGTATAGCCAGGGGAGCAGCCCCTTGTCTGTGGGTCTCTGTATAGCCAGGGGGAGCAGCTCCTTGTCTGGGGGTCTCTGTATAGCCAGGGGAGCAGCCCCTTGTCTGGGGGTCTCTGTATAGCCAGGGGAGCAGCCCCTTGTCTGGGGGTCTCTGTATAGCCAGGGGAGTAGCCCTTGTCTGGGGGTCTCTGTATAGCCAGGGGAGTAGCCCCTTGTCTGGGGGCTCTGTACCTGTATAGCCAGGGGAGCAGCGCCTTGTCTGTGGGTCTCTGTATAGCCAGGGGAGCAGCCCCTTGTCTGGGGGTCTCTGTATAGCCAGGGGGAGCAGCCCCTTGTCTGGGGGTCTCTGTATAGCCAGGGGAGCAGCCCCTTGTCTGGGGGTCTCTGTATAGCCAGGGGGAGCAGCCCCTTGTCTGGGGGTCTCTGTATAGCCAAGGGAGCAGCTCCTTGTCTGGGGGTCTCTGTATAGCCAGGGGGAGCAGCTCCTTGTCTGGGGTTCTCTGTATAGCCAGGGGAGCAGTCCCTTGTCTGGCGGTCTCTGTATAGCCAGGGGAGCAGCTCCTTGTCTGTGGGTCTCTGTACCTGTATAGCCAGGGGATCAGCCCCTTGTCTGGATGTTCATAGAGGAGGCACAGGGGGGCAGTGAGGTGCTGCTTCTTCCCTTGGATCACATTAGCAGGAAGCCCATCCAATATAGCATAGTCCATCAGGTAGATATTCCCAGCCTGGAAAGAGAGAAGGGAGGGGTTAAAGAGAGAAGAGGAGAGAGGGGTTAGAGAGAGGATGAGCGGAGAGGGGTTAGAGAGGAGAGAGGGTTATCGACTCCTTCTTCCAACTCTCTGTAGACTCTGCTACCTACACCATCTTCTATTCCATCTGTCCCCTCACCTCCTGACCCGCCCACCCCTCCCCAACCTTGGCTCTCCTCTGTGCTCCTCTCCAAGAACCAAAACTGCACTCTGCTGAAAAGAAATGGAAGAGAACCAAACTCCCTGCTGCCCTAGACCTCTACCGCTCCCTCCACTCCTCTGCTAAACACTCCTATTTCCAATCTATTATCCAATCCTCCACTAACAACCCCTGGAAACTATTCTCTACCATCTCCTCCCTCCTCAACCCTCCCCCAACCCTCCATCTCCTCTGATGACTTTGCCTCTTTCTTCTCCTCTAAAATCTCTGATATCCGCAAACTCTTTAACACCTCATCCTCCTTCTCCTACTTCTCTCCCCTCTCAGACTCTGACCTCTCCTCTCCCTCTCAGACTCTGACTTCTCCTCCCTCCTCCAGGGACACAAACCCACCACGTGCACCCTGGACCTCCTCCCCACTCGCATCTTTCAAGCTATTGCTCCTGCTCTACTCCCCTTCTTCTCCTCCCTTCTCAACACCTCTCTCTTCTCAGGCCTCTTTCCCTCTGCCTTCAAACAAGCCTCTATCACACCCTCCTCAAAAACCTACCCTCGACCCCACCTCCCTCCAGAACTACAGTCCTGTCTCCCTCTTACCATTCCGCTCTAAAACCCTCCAGCGGGCAGTACACCACCAGCTCTCTGCTTTCCTGTCTAACCACTCTCTGCTCGACCCTCTCCAATCTGGTTTCCGCTCTGCTCACTCCCCTGAAACTGCTCTCCTATCTGTCACTAACTCACTAAACTCTGCCCGTGCTGCCTCCCTCTCCTCCTAATTCTCCTTGATCTCTGTGCTGCCCTAGACACTGTCGATCACTCTATTCTCCTATCCTCTCTCGCTGACCTGGGAGTCTCTGGCACTGCTCTGGTTCTCCTCCTACCTCTCCAACCGCACCTACCAGGTAACCCAGCGCAGCTCAACCTCCACACCTCGCCCTGTCTCAACAGGAGTCCCCCAAGGATCAGTCTTGGGTCTTCTCCTATTCTATCTCTCTCTACATCAGCTCCCTGGGCCCCTCATCACATCCTATGGTTTCTCATACCATTTCTATGCTGATGATGCTCAGATCTTCCTCTCCTTCGCTCATTCCATTCGCTCCAAATCACCACTCGCATCCAATTCAAGACTCTTGTACTCGCCTACCGATGTCTTGACCAGACTGCACCCAGCTACCTCCAGACCCTAATCTCTCCCTACACCCCCAACCGACCTCTCCGCCTGCACTAGAAGACTGGCTGTACCTCCTCTACGCTTCCCTCCCTCCAGAGCTTGCTCCTTCTCCACCCTCACCCTTCAATGGTGAAACAACCTTCCTATGGATGTCAGGACTGCCCAGTCCCTGACCACCTTCCGGCACCTCCTCAAGACACACCTCTTCAGACAACACCTGTGAGAGAGATGGTAGAGAGGAGAGAGAGGGGTTAAGAGAGAGGAGGACAGGAGAGGATGAGAGGGTTAGAGAGAGGAGAGAGTGTGTAGAGAGAAGGGGGGTCTCACCTTCATCTCCTTGCTCAGGGTGGTCCCTGTTTGCAGGAGGCCTGCACCATGTCTGCACTCACAGGGAAGTTCCTGGGCAGCCTCTGGCACTGCTGGATCATCGTGGGATTGCTGCCGTTAAGAAACTGGAATCCAAAAAAACAGTCTTCCTTCCAATGCTCCATCACATACTCTGAGAGAGGAGAGGGGGAGAGGAGAGAGAGAGACTGATTCACACATCAAAAATGTCGATATTCAAACCAGTGAATTAGTGAAAGGCCCTGATACATGGAAATACAGGACTTGTACATTTCACTGTCAACAGGGTGCAGTAGTGCAGGGGTAGAGGGGTGCAGGGGAAGAGGGGTACATGGTGTGTTTTTGTGGGTACAGGGGTACCTACCTGCCACCGGACTCTTCAGCCTCCAGAAGATTCTTTTGAAATCTTCCAGTGTGTCCCAAGACTTCCCGAATTGAATGACCAGCTTCTTGAGAGACAACTCCAGCAACCTGGGGAGAGAGAGGGAGAAAGAGAAAGAGTGGGAAAAGGAGGAGTCTCTCAGAGCATCTCTCTCTCTCTCAGAGCATCTCTCTCTATCAGTGTGACTCACGCATAGTGTAGAGATCCCTCAAAGTCTCCTTGTTTCTCGTTGTCGAATCGCACATCCTGCGGAAGCTCCTTCTCTGTTTTGGCGTCAAGACACTTCGGAATCTTTGGCTCCCAGGCCAGCCACCTTCCGGGGAAAAAAACACAGACAAGCAGGAAAGGGAACGAGAACGCTGCTCAGTACAAACGGGAATGAGACACACACTGAGACTGAGACACACACACACTAAGACACTCTCATTCTCTCACTCTCTCACTCTCTCCATCACTCCAAAGTACCTGTATATCTGCTGCCTCTCGTCCAACTGTCTCTTGCGGTGAGACAGAAACTCAGAGAGAGAATCATCACACAACTTCTTAGCTGAGAGAGGAGGAAAGAGGAGAGAGGGGGGAGAGGGGAAGAGGAGGAGAGAGGAGAAGAGAGGAGAGTGGGGGTAGAGGACAGTGACAGTTAGTTTGTGGTGTAATTGTTGTAACAGTCTGTGGGTCTACCTGTTTATACTCAGTGTCTGTCTGTCTGTATCTCAATATAGCTATCCCCCTCTCCCTTCCCCCCCTCCTGTTTAGCCCGATCCATCTCCACTGATCACTCCCCTCCCCACTTGGTCCCTCCCCCTCTCACCTGGCCCCTCCCTCAGTTCAATGGTCACCCCCCACCAGCCAGTGGTAGCAGGGGAATGAGTGAGTGTTGCCCTCTGGGGTCTGGACGTTGACAAAGCGGCAGAACCAGTTATCCTCCACCAAGTACTGGCACTTCTCCAGCCGAACGAACCGGAGCGGTCCGAGAGGAACCGGGCTCATAATCTCGTACTCATCAACCTGAGAGAAACATCTGGGTCAGCATCTCCTTCACAAGGGGGTCCTGCCTGTGTGTGTGTGTGTGTGTGTGTGCGTGTGTGTATGTACCTGTGTTAGAGTCTGAGTCTGTGTGTGTGTGTGTGTATGTACCTGTGTTAGAGTCTGAGTCTGTGTGTGTGTGTGTGTGCGTGTGTGCATGTGTGTATGTACCTGTGTTAGAGTCTGAGTCTGTGTGTGTGTCTTTTCTTTTTTTTGTATTACCTCTATCAGCACAGTATTGTATTATTTTCTGCTGGCATCCTCCCGATATTACCCTGCTATGTTATCTCTGTTTGTCTGCATTGCCACTGAAGATCATTTGGGAGGGAAGGAATATTTTCCCAATACAATGCATTACTGTTTTGTTACAGGAAACATTTGTTTATCTCTAATTTAATTTAATCACAGGTGTATTTACAGACTGCCATGCTCTCATTTGTTTATCTCTAATTTAATTTAATCACAGGTGTATTTACAGACTGCCATGCTCTCATTTGGAGTATGCAAATATAATAGCTAAATTCCAATTCAGATTGGAAGTGCCTGAATTAGAATTTAGCCATTATATTTACATACTCCAACTCTATAGCCTACAGTGTAAACTATCAGGAATAGATAAGGAATGTTTGATAGGTGAATAAAATATATTGAACTCCACCATTCTATTCATTTTGGGGTCTGATAAACCCCTACGCATGACTATATATTGATGGACATTACATAAAAAAATGAGATGCCCTTTTTTTGTGGGGGATACCATGTTCCTTCTCAAAAATGTTTTAATATTGACCTTTAATAAAGGAAAACGACTGTGTTAATTCATTTTCATGTATCTATTTCAGTGCAATGTAGTTTCTTCATTGTAATAAAGAAAAAAAGCTTTTTTTTAAAAAAGAAACAAACATTTAAATTTGATTTCTGTGTCTTCGTAAAAAATAATGTTTTCTGGGGAGAGTAAAAAACACATTAACTTGTATTTATGTACTAAGGGTTTGTCAGGATCTGCGTGGTGAAGTGCAGAAAGGGAATGCCCACACAAAGTTCAGTAAAAAAAGTGCTTTATTATTTTAAAAAGCCGTCGATCAAAATAATAATCAAAAGACAACAGTCTCCAAAAAAATATATAATAATTAATCCGGCACAGCGGTGCCATCTGGTTCCCTCCGTGTACGAAAAGCTGTGCTCTAAACACCATGCTATGGTGTGGTGCTGTGCTGGGCTGTGTAGTGCTGTTCTAGGCTATGCAGTGGATAGTGTCCTGGGTCCTCTCACTGGCTGTATAGCTGCAGCTCTGTCAATCCTCTGTAAACAAAACAAACACTGAGTGCTCCAGCGCGTCATCAGTCAGCAACTTAAGGTCAATGCTCACGTAGCTGTACCCCTTTTGTTCTGCCAACTCCACCGCATTATCAACCTGGCACCCGACCTTATCCAATCGCTGTGTGGCCCCCGGCTGATCAGAATGGATTTGTTTAGCAGCACTGCAGCCACATACCCTCCCCAAGATGTCTGACTCAGAGACAGCGCAACACTATCCTTACCAAACGTCCTTCCTGGTCGGGAGGCAGACTTACAGCTCGGATTCCTCCTCTCTCCATCACATATCCCACCCCTCAGATTGGAACACTTGGCTAAGCCTAACTCCCCCATTAGTCAACCCCTCCCCCTGGGAAAAATAATCTGCATTTTGGTGATCTTTCCTTGCACGATGCTTCATGGTGTACAGAAGGGTTCCAGCACCAGATATATAGTTATCCGGTGTTCATGTCCCTTATCATGTCTAACCACTAAAGGGGCAGCATGGTCCATGATGAGAGTGAAGGAACGCCCAAGAGATAATAACGAAAGGAATGAGTAGCCCATTTAATGGCCAAACACTCCTTCTCAATAACAGAGTAGTTCCTTTCCCTGGGAGCCATTTTCTTGCTCAAATAAATAATGGGGTGTTCACAAGGTAATGGTGATGCAGTATCTGGCGAGGCTGGGCCTCACCATCAGCAATGCAAGGAGTCGGCTTTGACCGGTGCAGTGCACAACATACTTGGCACTCGGCTGGACTCCAGTACGATGCACGCATACCTGTCAGACGACAGAGTAGCAGCTATTCAGGGTTGTCTCTCCCTGTTCAACAGGGATCGAAGATCCCCTTAGTACAGTTCCCCAAACTGTTGGTTCGGATGGCCGCAGCCATATCAGCCATGGAACAGGGTCTGCTACGCATGCGCCTGCTCAAAGCGTGGCTCAATGCGTTCCATTTACACCCGATGCGCGACAGACACCATTGCCTGATGGTGTCTTGCATGTGCCCAGCGGCCCTGAGATGGCAACAGTTCTCCTTGTGGTCCCTCGGTGACCCAAGAGAACATGGTTCTCGACTCTAAGCCAGCTCTTACGAGGCTAGCCCTGGGAGATCCCGCTTTGCCTGGATCTCCTCAGTCAGGCAGGAGGCACTCTCTGGCATCCAGAACCTTCCAGATTCCAGTTATAGGTCTGGCCCTGAAAGGGACCGCTGGACAGCCCTAAGGCTATCTGACGTGGTGGTGGCTACTTTGCAGAGCATTAGGGCAGGCTTCACTAGGTCGCTGTATGCGTACAAGTGCAAGTATTTGCAGATTTGGTGTCTGACTACGAGTCACAACCTGCTTTTTACAACAGCTTGATGCTGGACGATCACCTTCCACATTGAAAGTGTGTTTAGCGGTTATCTCTGCGTGCCATGCTCCCATAGATTCAGTATCTCCGGGTGTGCATTTTCTGATGACCCAGTTTCTCAAGGGTGCTCGGAGGTTACGCCTTCCTAGGAGGACTGTCCTCCCCGAGTGGAACCTTGACGCTGTACTGGAGGCTCTCATGAAGGGCCCATTTGTGCCTATTCACTCCGCAGAGTTGAAGCATCTGTCTTTAAAGACAGCCTTCCTCTTGGCGATCACCTCTGCTAAGCAAGTCAGTGAGTTGCAGGCGCTGTCGGTGCACAACTCCTGTATGTGTATTTGGGACGATGGCAGCAGGGTGTCACTGCGTACAAACCCTGTTTTCCTCCCCAAAGTGATCACAGCCTTCCACATTTATCAGTCTGTGGAACAGGAGTCCTTCCATCCACCCCCATTTTCTGCAGAGGAGGATGAGAGATTTAATTTCCTCTGCCCGTGCGGGCAATGAGATGCTACGTGGATAGGACAAGAGCTCTGAGTCATTCTGACCAGCTCTTTGTCTGTCACGGGATACGGACTCTAGGACAGCCCCTCTCAAAGCAGCATCTGTCGCATTGGATTGCTGTATGATGGTGCCGGCTTGCCCCCACTAGAGGGTTAACTACATCTTGGGCCCTCTTTAAAGGGGCCTCGCTGTCCGATATTTGTACTGCGGCTAGCTGGGCTACGCCACATACTTTCTCCAGGTTCTACCACCTTAATGTGGTAGACCCTGTCCTGCCTTCATTTGGCACAAGGGTCCTTGAGGGTGTAGGCTCACACCACTAACCCCTGGGTTATGCGGTGCTGATGCGTCCCTCATATGCTGCCATTCCTTATCCCTCGCGACGGCTCTGGTATACATTATCCCATACATAATGTCGTTGGTGGTCATCTTCGAATTGAAAGGGAACGTTAGGTTACTCGTGTAACCCTGGTTCCCTGAAAGAGAAGATGGCCACTAACCGTGAGGTCATATCGGTCGCCCTCACGGGTTCAATGGAAAAAGAGAAATGGCTTCCTCAGGATGACGATTTTAATCCCGGCGGGACCGTGTGCGTCATCCCAGGAAGGGGACTATCAGCAGCTCTGGTATAGAGAACTCAGCAATTACCTACCCAATGGGCAGGCATATCCCACACATAATGTTGTTGTTGGTCATCTTCTCTTTCAGGGAACCAGGGTTACATTAGTAAACTAACATTTTACATATAGACTGCCCCTGTTCTCAGGGTTCTGGGCTGCTTTGTTTTTCATATAATGTCCAAAATTCTGGATCGCTCTGGTTTTCAGATAACGTCCCAAATTTTGGTTTTCAGATAATGTCCCAAATTCTGAGCCGATAGGTTTTCAGATAACCTCCCAAATTTTGTTTTTCAGATAACGTCCCAAATTCTGGACCGATTTGGTTTTCAGATAACATCCCAAAATTTGTTTTTCAGATAACGTCCAAAATTCTGGGACGATTCTGGGCTGCTTTGCTTTTCTGAATTCAGCCCGGTTTTGGGGATATTCTGCTCTGCTGACAGCTGAGTTTCTAGGTATGTATGCTCAGTTTACCATAAAAAAAGTTCACGACTATTGGACCGTTAATTTATTTAAGAGTAACACTTAGTTCATTAATAAAAGTTAATGTATTATTTTACTTTCCCCAGAAAACATAATTTAACATTATTTTTATGAAGAAATAGAAACCAATTTTTTTGTTTTAAAAAAGCTTATTTCTTTATTACAATGAAGAAACTACATTGCACCGAAATATATACATGACAATTCATTAAAACAGTCATTTTCCTTTATTAAAGGTTAATATTAAAAACATTTTTGAAAAGGAACACAGTATTTTATTTGCTTTTGGAGTATGCAATTATAATGACGAAATTCCAATTCAGACACTTACAATCTGAATTGGAATTTAGCTATTATATTTGCAAACTCCAAATGTTTAAACATTATCCATAGTCTACAGTTTAAACTATTAGGAATAGATAAGGACTATTTAAAAAAAAAAAAGTATTTATGTTAAGTTGTTGAAGGGCACTGGTCTCTTAAAACCCTTAAGTGAAAGAGCTGATATAGGCCTTTATTGTAGTTTTGTTTTTGTGTGTGATAGGTGAATAAAATATATTGAACCCCACCATTCTATTCATTTTGGGGTCTGATAAACCCCTACGAATGACTATATAATGATGGACATTACATAAAAAAAAGAGTTGTCCTTTTTCGGAATACCATGTTCCTTCTCAAACATGCAATGCGGTTGTCCTTTTCTTTCTTGCTTGCTTTTTTTTTTTTAAACGGACAACCGCATTGCATTGACAGTACGCAGATTAGTTTACATTTTAAATCTCATTAATCCCGCGGTGGTTCTAGTGTTAATATTAACCTTTAATAGAAGGAAAACGACTGTTAATGAATTTTCATGTATCTATTTCAGTGTGATGTCGTTTCTTCAAGAAACATTTAAATTTGATTTCTATTTCTTCACAAAAAATTATGTTTCCTGGGGAGAGTAAAAAAAACACATTAACTTTTATTCATGTAGTAAGGGTTACTCTTAAATGAATTCACAATCCAGTTCTCATGCACTTTTTTATGGTAAACTGAGCATGCATGACTTAGACACTCGGCTGTCAGCTGAGCAGAATAGCCCAAAAACTGGGCTGAATTCGGAAAACCAGAGCGGCACAGAATTTGGGCCATTATATGAAAAGCAAAGCGGCACAGAATCCTGAGAACAGGGGCACCACCAGGGACGCTGCTGGGGAAGTTTGCACGGCTGGCCACGGCTGCACGGCTGGCCAGGAATTCCTTTGCTATCAACGCTGAAGCATCGAAAACAGAACAGCCCCCAAGCCATGAGCAATGACAGACAATGAATCATAATAAACTGCCGCATATGCTGTGGTACATTTCTAATTGTTGAACTCGGATCACTGGATTCAAAGTCCAGAGTGCTAATCATTACACCATGGAACCAATCACCTATGTTGGTTTCACGTTGCAGGGGCTCTCTGGATATTTTGCTTTTCTTTCAAACTTTTTCTAATACATAATCGCTGAAGCTATCTGATGCAGCAACAGCTGAAACCACATCTGCACGCGTGGGTTTGAATCGTGTAACCGGTCTGTGTGTATCTCTCCTTGACTAGTAAGAGCTGAAACCCGCGTCTCTGTTTCCCTGCCTGCGCTTACACTCCGGCTATCCTATATCTGCGTTGTTTTGGTGTAACTGGATGGTTTGTTAAAAAAAAAGTATACCACTGGAGATCAACTGCTGGAAGACGGCGATGTTTATTTCTCTCTGCATAACAGAAAATGAACGAAATTAAGTAAAAGATGGCTCGGTTCACCATTCATCTCCCCTCTAGTCCAGTAATGCATTAACATTCACATTAATTTCAGTAATTACATTAAATCGATTTAAAAGAAAATACAAATTCACAGACATTGCGGAAAGAAATCACATTTTAAACCGACATGAAAACAAAATACATTTTTAAATTAAAATACAGTAAGACAACATACGTGCATAACAGAAAATGAAAGAAAATAAGTAAAAGATGGCTCGGTTCACCATTCATCTCCTATGGGGTTCATACTGGCAGCTGGCAGCACGTCTGGATAACTGCACAATCAGCACCCAACCGTGCGCCACAAACACTGCTCACATTGAAATAATAAGACACATGTGCATTGACAATATACAGTACTGTGCAAAAGTTTTAGGCAGGTGTGAAAAAATGCTGTAAAGTAAGAATACTTTCAAAAATAGACATGTTAATAGATTATATTTATCAATTAACTAAATGCAAAGTGAGTGAACAGAAGAAAAATCTAAATCAAATCCATATTTGGTGTGACCACCCTTTGCCTTCAAAACAGCATCAAGCATCAATTCTTCTAGGTACACTTGCACACAGTTTTTGAAGGAACTCGGCAGGTAGGTTGGCCCAAACATCTTGGAGAACTAACCACAGTTCTTCTGTGGATTTAGGCAGCCTCAGTTGCTTCTCTCTCTTCATGTAATCCCAGACAGACTTGATGATGTTGAGATCAGGGCTCTGTGGGGCCATACCATCACTTCCAGGACTCCTTGTTCTTCTTTACGCTGAAGATAGTTCTTAATGACTTTCGCTGTATGTTTGGGGTCGTTGCCATGCTGCAGAATAAATTTGGGGCCAATCAGATGCCTCCCTGATGGTACTGCATGATGGATAAGTATCTGCCTGTACTTCTCAGCATTGAGGAGACCATTAATTCTGACCAGATCCCCAACTCCATTTGCAGAAATGCAGCCCCAAACTTGCAAGGAACCTCCACCATGCTTCACTGTTGCCTGCAGACACTCATTCGTGTACGCTCTCCAGCCCTTCGGCCAACAAACTGCCTTCTGCTACAGCCAAATATTTCAAATTTTGACTCATCAGTCCAGAGCACCTGCTGCCATTTTTCTGCACCCCAGTTCCTGTGTTTTCGTGCATAGTTGAGTCGCTGGCCTTGTTTCCACGTCGGAGGTATGGCTTTTTGGCCTAAGTCTTCCATGAAGGCCACTTCCTACCAGACTTCTCCGGACAGTAGATGGGTGTACCAGGGTCCCACTGTTTTCTGCCAGTTCTGAGCTGATGGCACTGCTGGACATCTTCCGATTGCGAAGGAAGTAAGCATGATGTGTCTTTCATCTGCTGCAGTAAGTTTACTTGGCCGACCACTGCGCTCACGGTCCTCAACGTTGCCCTTTCTTTGTGCTTCTTCAAAAGAGCTTGGACAGCACATCTGGAAACCCCTGTCTGCCTTGAAATTTCTGCCTGGGAGAGACCTTGCTGATGCAGTATAACTACCTTGTGTCTTGTTGCTGTGCTCAGTCTTGCCATGGTGTATGACTTTTGACAGTAAACTGTCTTCAGCAACCTCACCTTGTTAGCTGAGTTTGGCTGTTCCTCACCCAGTTTTATTCCTCCTACACAGCTGTTTCTGTTTCAGTTAATGATTGTGTTTCAACCTACATATTGAATTGATGATCATTAGCACCTGTTTGGTATAATTGTTTAATCATACACCTGACTATACGCCTACAAAATCCCTGCACAAAGCAAGTGTACCTAGAAGAATTGATGCTGTTTTGAAGGCAAGGGTGGTCACACCAAATATGGATTTAATTTAGATTTTTCTTCTGTTCACTCACTTTGCATTTAGTTAATTGATAAATATAATCTATTAACATGTCTATTTTTGAAAGCATTCTTACTTTACAGCATTTTTTCACACCTGCCTAAAACTTTTGCACAGTACTGTATGTATTACACATGTATATATAGAAACGGTTTGAAAAACATCGGTATTGCTAATTTAAAATAATAAACACGTCCTTAAAAACTAAACACGTTGCATCTTTATAAGTGAAAATACACTTTCAATTACAAATTCGCCCAATGCGCACAGCTGTCTCCTGGCAAGTGAAGGTGTAACGGATGTGCAATGGATGTATTGTTTATTTTTTTGAATGTAATAAGATTGAGTTTTATTGTGTGATTTTTTAACATTTTTACTGTTGCACTGTCCCTTTAAAACCCGGGGAGACTACTGGTCTCCATAGTAATTGCAGTGCTAATTCGTAATGGGGCAAGCTATATAAAAACAGGTGGGGTTAATCATCCAGGGAGCGACCGGGTTTGAGAGATTTTGTGAGCTGAGAGCACGGGTCGAGGAACTACTGTTTGGTAAGGATTGTATCTTTTCAAGTGTAATACTGAGACGCTGTGAATTGGCGGAAGCGCTAGAATTTAATGGTAAACTACTACTATTCATATTGAATAGTTTGGACTGCTCTATATTGGAGTGGTTTCAGTGAAGTATCCCCCGTGCTCTTAGACGTCGGTCGCAATTGTATGGGGTTGATTACAAAAGAGAATGTGCATTGTCTGTATTCTGAGTTGGTAATTACGATCCTGTGAATTTGATGTAATATTTGAGCGCTGCATACAAACTTCTTTTCTGTGTTATTGGTTGTTTTAACTTTTAGAGTAGCGTCTTTGTCCTGATTATCCTAACTGTAATTGTGTATGTGTTTACAATGTATAGTTATAAAAGGCCTGTTAACTTTTGATTGCACACCTGCACTTTATCCACCTGTGTATTAACTAAAATAGCGGCTATTGGAGGGTTTAAGCATTAGGCATTTTTTTAGGTTGCATGAAGTTTTCTGTTTTTCTATGAAAATCACTGATTATTAGTTGTTTTTTTTTTTTTAAAGTGTGTTATTTAAGGTTTGCTTTATCGTTTGGGATTGTGTTGGTGGAAACCACTATTTGCTTTGAAGGCTGTTATTTAAAAGTGTTATTGTGTTGTGAATTATTATCTTTTTATTTAGAAGTGTTGGTGTGATATTATTTAAAGTATCCTAGTGCTTAGGGTCTGATGGGATCGCTCTTGGTTAAAAATCTGCTGCTATAGTTTAAAGGTTGCTGCTATCAAATCTGCTGCTATAGGTAAAAGCTGTGACATTTTGTTTAAATAAAATTCTTGTTGGTTTTTATACCTTGTTGTCATCACTTTACACACTGAGCTTTCTTGATTTTTAAAGAACCTGTTATTTATTTGGAGTTATATTAGCTTCAAATTGGCGTAGTCAGTAATTCTACTTAATTGATTATTTAAGAGAGTCCATTTAAGTATAGGGATAACCGAGGGGGTTATCCTTGGTTAACTATTGAACGGTGTTTTGGAGGGGGGCGCTACAACTTGGCGTAGTCGGCAGGATCAAGTATTTTAGAACAGGTGTGTGGAGTGAGGTGAATTAGTGAATATGCTGTCGGGTAGTGATCAAGTTGCATCTCCTGCGTGCACAATGGTTTTTCCATACATTTTTGGTGCTCCATGGATTCCAAAATTTTCTGGTAAAAAGGATGGGATTTCTTTTGCTGAGTGGAAGAGTAATATGAAAGCTTACATTGGAGGGCAACCTTTTACTGAGATACAGAAAGTGGAAATGCTGTTGGGTAGTTTAGAAGGTGAGGCGAAACGAGAAATTTTAGCTTCTGCAGCAGTTGAGCGATCTACAGTACAGCAAGTTTTTGATAAGTTAAAGGAACTATATGGTGACACATTGCTTTTGTCTGCTGTTAGGGCACTTTTTTTTTTCCCCCGACAACAGCTTAGTGGGGAGAGTGTTCGAGAGTTTGCACTCAACTTACAGGAGATGATGAACCGCTTAGAGAAACGTGATCCAAAGAGCTTAGTTGAGCCGGATAAAGTTCTGAGAGATCATTTTGTGGCCGGTTTAATGGAGGTTGGCTTAAAAAGAGAACTTTGGTCTCAAATTAGGCTTGATAATGATATTTCATTTGTTGCAATAAAGAAACAGGCATTGGATTGGGTAAATGAGGGGAAAGAGGTGTTTATGCAGGCTGGTACTGTAACCAGGTCATTTACATCTGAGAGAAGCGGTGCTGTAGGAGGGGCATCCCCTGTAACTGGTGGCGATGGGGGTCTGTCAGAATTAAAACAGAACTTACAGAGCAGATTTTAAAATCAGTTAGAGCTGATTTAAAATGGTTAACTACTCAGTTGGTTGAGGAGGTCAGAGGGGATGTGTCTGGAAGACAAGATGTGTCTTATCAAAGAGGGCGTGGTCAAGGTTCCCAGTATCCATCTAGGAATCGGGGTCATCAGTTAGATCGGTACGATGAAGGGGGTCAGCCAATCTGTCGAGGTTGTCAGCGTAGTGGTCATATTTTGAGGAGGTGTCCAGAAAGAAATCAAGTAAGACCGACTTTAAACTAATTTCACCCAAGGTTGCGGACCAGACGTTGGGTATAGAGATTACCGGTCCTTCAGAGGTGGAGACGGATCATGTAATTGGGGATTGTCCCGTACTTATTGTATCGATGGGGGGGTGTAGATACGCCTTGTCTTATAGACACTGGGTCTCAAGTGACCACCTTAAAGGAGAGCTATTTTCGTAGTCATTTTGGTGGTAAAGAGAAACGGCTTCGGATCCATCAAGGTGGTTAACCATTGTAGCTGGTAATGGGTTAACGATACCGTATTGTGGGTATGTAGAACTGGACATCGAAGTATGTGGACAGGTGATTCTTAATAAAGGAGTTATCATAGTGAAGGATAGTTGTGGTGGTCTCGTGCCAGGTCTACTTGGGATGAATGTTATTCAGGAGTGTCGGGATAGCTTCTTTAGCCAGTTTGGGGTGGGCTATTTGGAGAAAATGACAGTTGCATCTCCTCAGGAGAAAGTGTGGCAGCAAACTCTAAGAGTTTATGAGCATAGCTTACAATCGAGTACAAAGGATGGCAAATTGGGGGTGGTTAAGCCAATTCCAGGGCGTGTAGTTGAGATACCTGCCCAGTCTGAAAAGGTTGTGGTGTGCAAAATAGATTGTAGGCTGGGGAGAAATGGGTTGGCTCTTTTAGAACCTAATGGAACCGAAGTTCTCCCTGGAAATGTAATGGTGGCACGTTGCTTAGTGAAAATTGAGCAGGGTCGGGTGCCAGTTAGGATTTTAAATCTTAGTGACGTAGCAGTGTGTTTGCCTTCCCATGTTCAATTGGGAGAACTGTTTGAAGTGGAATCTATCGATACCGGCCAGGGTCCTGAGATCCAGCTTGAGTTTGTAACAGACCAGGTGGTGCGTGTTAACGTCCATTCCCAGCAGGAGGTGGTAGATCAGTGCGCTGCTATGCAGGGCCAGGGTCTTCATTCGAACTGCCAGTGCCTATTGATTTGCAGGGGACAGAGTTGACTTTAGAGCAGCAAGGGAAACTCATTAAACTACTGTACGAACTCAGTGAGGTGTTCTCTGAACACGAAGATGACTATGGTGCTACGGAAACGGTCACTCATCGGATCCCTACAGGTAATACTGCACCAATTCGGGACCAATATCGTCAGATTCCTCCTAAGCTGTATAGTGAGGTAAAGGAACTGTTAATTCGGATGTTAGATACTGAAGTAATCACGGAAAGTTGTAGTCCATGGGCGTCTCCAATAGTTTTAGTTAAGAAGAAAGACAACACCATTAGGTTTTGTGTAGATTATAGAAAGCTAAATGCTCACACCTGTAAAGATGCCTATCCATTACCAAGGACTGAGTCGTCTTTGGCCTCTTTGAAAAAAATCTAAGATATTTTCTACTTTGGATTTGGCTTCAGGTTATTGGCAAGTTAAAATGCACCCGGATGATCAAGCTAAGACTGCCTTTATTACGCCCATTGGACTGTATGAATTCAAGCGCATGCCCTTTGGGCTGTGTAATGCGCCTGGAACTTTTCAAAGATTAATTGAGAGATGCCTAGGGGATCAGAACTTCAACACTCTCCTACTGTACTTGGATGATATATTTGTCTTTTCTCCTGACTTTGACAGCCATTTAAACAGCTTAGACCTGGTGTTTGGACGTTTGAAGAAACATGGCTTAAAGCTAAAGCCAGCCAAGTGTCACCTGTTGCAGGAAAAGGTGAGCTACTTGGGGCACATGGTTTCTGAACAAGGGATTGAA
Source organism: Acipenser oxyrinchus oxyrinchus (assembly GCA_030684275.1). Classification (NCBI taxonomy): domain Eukaryota; kingdom Metazoa; phylum Chordata; class Actinopteri; order Acipenseriformes; family Acipenseridae; genus Acipenser; species Acipenser oxyrinchus. Next base: position 130,581 of record JAGXEW010000368.1, read on the forward strand.
CCAGACCCTGAGAAGATACGGGCTGTCAAAGAATGGAAAGCACCCTCCAATGTAAAAGAACACAGATCTTTTCTTGGAATGGTTGGGTACTACTGCCGTTTCATTATTGATTTTGCCAAGATTGCCTCTCCCTTGCATGTCTTACTGTGCGGGACATCAAAATACAAGCGGTCCGGCTCCAAGAAATCTGCCGCCAGCTGGAAGTGGGAGGTGGAACAAGAGCAGGCCTTAAAGACACTTAATGGTCAGTTATTGGTAGCCACTATATTGGCTTATGCTGATTATGGGCAACCATTTGTTCTTTATACAGATGCCAGTAAGGTTGGAGTGGGAGCTGTTTTATCCCAGGTACAAGAAGGTAAAGAGAGGGTAATAGCATATGCCAGTCGAAGTTTACGCCCTGCGGAACGTAATGATGCTAACTACAGCTCATTTAAGCTTGAGTTTTTGGCTCTAAAATGGGCCATTACAGAAAAGTTTAAAGAGTATTTGGCTGTCTCACCCTTTGTAGTATATACTGATAATAACCCTCTTGCACATTTGAATACGGCCAGGTTGGGAGCATTGGAGCAGCGATGGGTTGCTCAACTGTCCAACTATCAATTTAAGATTAAATACCGAGCTGGGAAGACAAACGGCAATGCGGACACGCTGTCTAGGTGGCCTCAGGTGCAAGATTACAGCGATACTGAAGAAGATCTTGCAGTTGCACCAGCGCAGGTCTGTATTCCCCAACAGGTGGTTCAAGCCTGTTTACAAGTGCTTCCAGCAGTGGAGTCGGGGGTTGCTTCCACGCAGATGGACCAGGGGGAAGCAGTACTCGAAGTCTTCCCAGACGGTGGATGGAAGCAGGCGCAACAAGAGGACCCAGGGGTGAGTGCAGTGTTACAATTGAAAGTAAAAGGAAGGTTCCCTAACTGGCAAGAGAGAAATGATCAGTCCTCTGAGTGTCATCAGTTATTAAAGCAATGGAGCAAGTTGCACATAAGGAGTGGATTATTATGTCGAGAGTATAAGGATCCACAAACCTTTGACGTAGTACAGCAAGTGGTGGTAACTGTAAGACTTTTGTATTGGCACAACTACATGATCATGCTGGTCATTTTGGGGCTGAGAAGACATAGGGGGTTAGTGAGGACACGCTTTTACTGGACTAATATGCAGGCTGATATTCAGCAGTGGTGTCAGCAGTGTTGCACCCGGAAGACTCCCCAAGAGTATGCCCCATTAGTGCCTATCACTACATCTGCACCTCTACAATTAGTTTCTATGGACTTCCTTACTTTAGAAAAAGCAGCTAGTGGCCATGAACATATCTTGGTGATCACTGATCATTTTACTAGATATGCCATTGCAGTACCTACTAGAAATCAGACTGCAGTTACAACGGCTAGGGCCTTGTGGCAGAACTTTTATATTACATTATGGCTGCCCCTTGCAATTTCATTCTGATCAAGGTCCAAACTTTGAATCGCAGGTTATGAGGGAGCTCTGTGCTCTGTATGGCGTAAAGAAATCGCATACAACACCTTATCATCCTGCTGGGAATGGACAATGTGAGTGTTTTAATCGTACCTTGTTAAGCATGTTGGCCACATTGGGGAGGGAGAAAAGGTACAGGTGGTCTGGCTTTGTTTTGGAAATGGTACACGCTTTACAATAACACTGTTAATGCTTCCACAGGTTTTGCTCCTTTTTACTTGATGTATGGAAGATATGCTCGTTTACCTATTGATTTGACACTTGAATGGTCTGGAGAGGGACAGACTGTGGGATGTGTTATGCTTATGGGAAGGCTGGGGAACTGTCAGAACAAGCTGCTACGGCCCAGAAGCACCACTTTGATAAAGCTCGGGGCGGCCCATTAATACCAGGGCAGAGAGTGTTGGTCAGAAATAAACGCTACCGGGGGAAAGGTAAATTAGCGGATAGATGGGAGGTAGAACCGTACTATATTGTAAAACGGTCAAATTCAGATTTGCCTGTGTGTTAAAAGGGAAGATGGGGTAGGTGATGAGAGGGTGCTCCATCGTAATTTATTAACTCCCTGTCTTTTTCCTCCAGTCAAATCTGTAGTGGAAGGGGAACCGTCCTCTATCCAGGGAGAGCCATCTCTGTGGGGGTATCCCGGGGTGGGTTTGTGTTTTCCTGGGGTATTGCAGCCTTTAGGGGGAAGACCGGCTACCCATGAGCGTGAGATTCCTGGAGGAGAGGTTCCTGCCCCTATTGCGCCTACGGGGTCGGCTGTTCTTGAGGCTATTGATGCTTCAGAGACTGCTTCTGAGGGAACGTCGCCTGCTGATTTCGTGGCTTCTGATGACATTGAGGCTGTTGCTACCCCTTCTACTCCAGTTGTTTCAATCGGACCAGCCGTCAGTGATGATCCCGCTATACAACCAGAATTTGGATTAAACCATGCTAGGCCCTTGAGGTCTATCAGAGGAGTTATGCCCCTTCGATATAGGGCTGATGTCTTTTAATTTGTGCTTTGCAGGACTACAAATCTAAAAGTATGGACTGTTGTAAGTGCTTAAGTATTCAATCACTTTCTTGAGATATTGGAATGGAGACTTTTTCTTCTACACCCTCGTTGCTGCAAGGATACCAGTAAGGATGGAGATATCGCTTTGTTCTGGTTGAGCAAATGTGTGGACACATTTTAAATTTCAGGGGAGAGTTGTAACGGATGTGCAATGGATGTATTTATTTTTTTGAATGTAATAAGATTGAGTTTTATTATGTGATTTTTATCATTTTTACTGTTGCACTGTCCCTTTTAAACCCCAGGGAGACTACTGGTCTCCATAGTAATTGCAGTGCTAATTCGTAATGGGGCCAGCTGTATAAAAACAGGTGGGGTTAATCAACCAGGGAGCGACCGGGTTTGAGAGATTTTGTGAGCTGAGAGCACGGGTCGGGGAACTACTGTTTGGTAAGGATTGTAACTTTTCAAGTGTAATACTGAGACGCTGTGAATTGACTGAAGCGCTAGAAGTTAATGGTAAACTACTACTATTCATATTGAATAGTTTGGTCCGCTCTATATTGGAGTGGTTTCAGTGAAGTATCCCCCGTGCTCTTAGACGTCGGTCGCAATTGTATGGGGTTGATCACAAAAGAGAATGTGCATTGTCTGTATTCTGAGTTGGTAATTACGATCCTGTGAATTTGATGTAATATTTGAGTGCTGCATACAAACTTCTTTTCCGTGTTATTGGTTGTTTTAACTTTTAGAGTAGCGTCTTTGTCCTGATTATCCTAACTGTAATTGTGTATGTGTTTACAATGTATAGTTATAAAAGGCCTGTTAACTTTTGATTGCACACCTGCACTTTTATCCACCTGTGTATTAACTAAAATAGCAGCTATTGGAGGGTTTAAGCATTTGGCATTTTTTTAGGTTGCATGAAGTTTTCTGTTCTATGAAAATCACTGATTTTATTAATTTTTTTTTTTTTTTTTTTAAAGTGTGTTATTTAAGGTTTGTTTTATCGTTTGGGATTGTGTTGGTGGAAACCACTATTTGCTTTGAAGGCTGTTCATTTAAAAGTGTTATTGTGCTGTGAATTATTATCTTTTTATTTAGAAGTGTTGGTGTGATATTATTTAAAGTATCCTAGTGCTTAGGGTCTGATGGGATCGCTCTTGGTTAAAAAATCTGCTGCTATAGTTTAAAGGTTGCTGCTTTCAAATCTGCTGCTATAGGTAAAAGCTGTGACATTTTGTTTAAATAAAATACTTGTTTTTTATACTTTTGTTGTCATCACTTTACACACTGTGCTGTCTTGATTTTTAAAGAACCTGTTATTTATTTGGAGTTATATTAGCTTCAAATTGGCGTAGTCAGTAATTCTACTTAATTGGTTATTTTAAGATAGTCAATTTAAGTATAGAGATAACCGAGGGGGTTATCCTTGGTTAACTATTGAACGGTGTTTTGGAGGGGGGCCCTACAAAGGCACCACTGTATTCTGGACGCTGTAGTTTATTCTAGGAACATGACACCTGGGCATGTTGGATATCAGGGGAAATCGCGGAGCCGCCTCTTTCGTTTGGTATGTAGACTGCGTGCCTAGCCCTTACCGTTTGTGAGTTACAGGCACTTGAACGCACCTACCGATTTGCTGCGCGTCACAGCACTGGAGCACTGAATGAGTGGCTGCATAGGATAATTCTGTGTCTCTTTTTAGTCGCTACTTATAGTGTTAACTGTGTGATTGGGTAGAGGGGGGTGGTTAAACCATAGCTGTCCTCTCACTTGTAAGGAGCAATTGTAAAATCATTTTCTGCAGACTGAAAAGAAGATAATGCCAAAAGGGGTTGCGAATCAATGTGCACAGTCCCTGTAATAATATAAAGGGTGTGCTTTTAATTGAATGCAGTCGGGCCACAGCCAAGAAATAGACATATCTACATCTGATAAATGCAGAGTAATAGAGTGGTTTTAATCAGAATACTAATGGACAATAAAGTAACTTCTCTGACCGGGAATCGAACCCAGGCCGCAGCGGTGAGAGCGCCGAATCCTAACCACTAGACCAGCAGGGACGCTGCTGAGGAAGCCCGCCCCCTTCGGAGCTTACTATACGCAGCGCTCAGACACTCACTTCCTCTTGCTCTTCAGGCCGTGAAGGCTTCCGGAGCGACCTCGCGGCTTGATGGTTATTTTCTCTTTCAGGGAACCGGGGTTGCATCCGCAACCTTTCGTTCCCTTTCAAGTCGAAAATAACCATCAAGTATGGGAACAGTGTACCCAAGCCGTCGCGATGGAGGATTCTCGGCAGTAGGACAGACTTACGTCATAACGCAACTGCGTAGGCAATACATCTACGCATATGCGGAGCTGCGCCTCAGCGTCTATGCTCGCAATGACACCTGTCCTAAGGTGGAATAGTCAACACCATGCTGTCAACCACTCTATACGTCCGCATCCTGAGGCATCATAGAGTGTAGCACAGATGCTCCAAATAGTGGAGCAGAGGAATCCAGTACGTTTAACTGGTAAATCCTCATGAAAGTATGCGGTGAAGCACAACTGGCTGCAGCGCAAATGTCAGACACCGGCACCCCTCTAAAGAGGGCCCAGGATGTCGCCATACCCCTAGTGGAATACGCCTTCAACTGCCCTGGTGGCGGAAGGCCTGCAGATTCATAAGCTAATTTAATAGCATCCACTATCCAGTGGGAAAGGCATTGTTTAGACAACGGCTGACCCAAAGTCCTAGAACCATGGCATATGAACAACTGTTCTGTTTGCCTCACAGCCGTTGTATGGTCAATATAACACCTCAATGCCCGCACGGGGCACAGCATGTGTAACCGTTCTTCATCTGGGGAAGAAAAAGAAGGAGGATGGAACGCCATCAACACGACTGGTTGGTTCATATGAAACGGGGATATGACCTTGGGTAAAAAGGCCGGATTTGGACGCATGGAGACCTTAGAACCGTCTCCTGCGAAACGAGTACATGATGAATGTACTGAAAGTGCGTGTAACTTCGCCCACGCGTTTTGCTTATACCACTGATAGCAAAACGCAGTTTTTATAGACACGAAGCTTCATGTCCACGCTGTGGAGAGGCTCGAACGGTGCCTTGGTAAGGGCTTCTAGCACCACGTCAAGGCTCCATGACGGTAAACTGGTCGTCCTTGGAGGCCGCAAACGTCTTGCGCTCTTCAGGAACTGTGATGCCAGAAAATAGCAACCTGGTGATAAACCGTCAATGCGTACATGGCAAGCCGATATGGCGGCTAAATACACTTTAAGTGTATAGGGAGATTTTCCTTCATCTAACAGTTTCTGTAGAAACTGTAATATCACTGCCATAGGGCAGGATATTTGGTCATGGCCCTCCGCCAGACACCAACCTTGAAACAACTGCCACTTGTACGTGTACTGCGACCTAGTAGAGGGCGCTCTAGCACTCTGGTCGAAATCACCGCCGTCGAGAGCCCTAAGGCTGACAGGCGCTCCCGTTCAGGTGCCAAGCCCATAGCTGCATGATCTTGGGGTTCGGGTGCCATAGCCCTCCTTGGGCTTGGGACAACAGGTCCGCTCGCAGAGGGAGCTCCCTCGGCCGACCGTGCAACAACTGCACCAGGCTCGGGAACCATATTCTCTGAGGCCACCGAGGAGAGATTAGAATCACTGTCGCTTGCTCTACCCTGACCTTCTCTAAGAAGGCGGGGAGCATCGGAATTGGTGGATACGCATATAGGAGCCCTGGCGGCCATTCGTGAGCCAGTGCATCGACTCCTAGGGGGCTGTCGAGATCCTTCACTGAGAACCATAAGGGGCAGTGCGTGGTCTCTTGCGAAGCAAAGAGATCTACCTGGGCTGTGCCGAACCATTCCCAGATGCGCTTTAACACTTGAGGGTGGAGACGCCATTCGCCGGCAAGAGGGCCTCCTCTGGATAGGAGATCTGCTGCGTAATTGACTATGCCCGGTAGGTGAACTGCACGCAGAGAGGTTAAACATGGTTGTGCCCATAGCAACATCCGTGCTACCATCCGGTGAAGACCGGGGGACCGCAAGCCGCCCTGGCGGTTGATGTACGCCACAACTGTGGTGTTGTCTGACCGCACTAACACATGCTTGCCTAGAAGCACTGGCAAGAAGTGGCGGAGGGCGAGGTCCACCGCTCTGAGCTCCAGAGCATTGATGTGGGCTGACCTCCAGGCTCCTGACCACACTCCACGGGTCCCTGTCCCGTTCCAGACTGCTCCCCAACCGTGGTTGGAAGCGTCGGTCGTGATGACCTGCCTTCTGAAAATGGGACCCAAGCGTACACCTTGGCAGAGGTTTGACAGAACGTTCCACCAGCGTAGCGCTTCCCAGCAGGCTCGGGATACCCTTAGCCTGCGGTGTTTGTCTCTCCGCGGATGCAACGAACCAGGCGGCAGCCATCAACCCCAGCATGCGCTGACACAGCTCCATGCTGACTGTTTCTCTCAACCTGAATAGGGAGAGACACCGCTCTATTGAGGCAACTCTTTGTGTCGACAGGGTTGCTTCCATGGACACTGAGTCCAGATGCAGACCCAAGAATTCGGTCTGTTGGCTCGGCACGAGGCGGCTCTTTTTTGAATTGATCTTTAGACCTAGCCGCTGAAGATGGTCTGTAACCATCACTGTGTGCTGTGCCACCTGCTCCTTCGACTGCGCGCAGACGAGCCAGTCGTCCAGATAATTCTGCAGTCGGACACCTTGAGCCCGCAAGGGAGCTAGAATGGCGTCCATACATTTGGAAAAGGTTCGAGGAGCTAGTGACAGGCCGACCGGAAGGACACAAAACTCGTATACCCTGCCCTGAAATGCGAAACGCAGATACTTCCTGTGACCCGGGCAGATGGGAACGTGAAAGTACGCATCTGTCAGGTCCACGGTGGTGAACCAGTCGCCGTGTCGGACTGACTGAATGATGTGCCTGTGCGTAAGCATCTTGAACGATAACACTCGCAGGTATTTGTTCAGTACTCGCAGATCTAAAATAGGACGGAGCCGCCGTCCTTTTTGGGCAACAGGAAGTATTTGGAATAGAACCCCTGGTCGATCAGAGCAGGGTCTACTTGTTGAATGGCACGCTTGCTGAGCAATGCCTGTATTTCCACATTCAGAGCTGAGGACTGAACCGAGTCCTTCACTGCAGTTACAACCACTCCCCGGAAGGGGGGAGGTTTTAACTGGAACTGAAGGGTGTACCCTGTGGATATAGTTTTGTGCACCCAGATGTCGTTGGTGCATTGTTGCCAGAACTGGAGCTGGGAGACAGTGTAGGGGCGGGTTAACAGCTGCCTGGTGTTCTCAGGGCTGTTTAGGCTGGGCTCGTTCGAGAGGGGCCTGGCCAGAGCCCCGAGGGCGTGGCCTGCCACCACCTCTATGGCGCCACCCTCCGCGCTGCGGTCTTGAAAATGGAGGTTGACCGCGCGCTGCTGTGCTTCAGGGAGAGGTCTTAGTACCCCCTGGCCGTGGCTGGTGCTGCGGTGGTGTCCTTTCTCCACTGATGTTCCTGAGGCCGCTTTGGCTGGAACGGCGGTTTTGGCCACATTTTCGCCATTTGCTGCGACGCCTCCCGCGCCTTGGCGGAGCGTTGCAGCATCTCCTCCACCGCTGGACCAAATGTGTGTCCCGGTGTAATTGGGGCATCCAGCAACGGGGCCTTATCAGGTTCCTGCACTCTCGCCTGCGAGAACCAGAGCTGCCTTCTGGCGACCACCAGGGAAGCAATACTCCTGCCTTGAGCCCGTGCGTTCAACTGGGCTATCTTGACCAGGAGTTGCGCGACCAGCGCCAATTCCGCCCTCAGAGATGCCGATGGGTGCTCTGGGAGATCCTTCACCAGCGACGCCTGGTAAACTGAAAGGAGGCTGGGCACGTTGGACAACCTAACTGCCTCTGTAGCTGCTAAGTAGCCCTTCTTTAAATGGATCTCAGTGGTCCTGCACTGCTTGTTAGGACATGCAGGGTCCTTAGCCATACCCGAAAGTGTTGGAGTCTTAACCAGGGCTGCAAAGGCAGCATCGACCGGCGGAAAGGACGCCAGACCAGCCTCACCCGCTCCCTGCATGGTAAACGCGGAGGCCTTCCATGAAGTTGCCGGTGAAGAAGTAGGGGCCCCCCAGGTGGACTGTAACTCCTTAATGAAATCAGGGAAGGCTGGGAGCATCCTGGGCAGTGGAGACCGTACAGATGGCGACTCAAACAGCGACCGCCGAGGTAATTCCACGGCTGGCCACTCAATTCCCAGGTGGCGAGTTGCTCGCTCCACCAGTGACCACAAGGGATCACTGTCCTCCTCAAGGAGAGGCTCTCCTTCGGAAGCATCCCTGGAGATGGCATCTACGTCCCATACCCCGTGGGGTTGTTGGACAACAGGGACGGCCAGAGACGGTGGCTGAAGCGCCAGCTGACTGGCAACTGGTCCGGCTGGTGGTACCATGCTGGTAAGGGACATCAGCAACGATTGCTGGCCCATCATCACATCCATAAACTGGAACATCTTGGATGTGAGCTCTGCCATGCCTGACCTGTCCCTATAACGCCTGTCCCGGCGAGGAGAACGGGCGCGCCCCTACGGTGGGGTGACAGGGAACGAGACCGTGATCGACGGAAACGTTCCTTGAGAGGGGAGGAGCCTCGGGGCCGAATAGACGGGCTATGAGAACGCTCCTGGGCACGTCTATGGTCTGGAGATCTTTGGCCAGCTGTAAGCTGGGAGGGGCTCCTGGATACCCGCAGTGTGACGGGCGGAGTCGCTGTGGACGACGGCGGGACAGACAGGGTGTAAGAAGACCCTGAGGAAGGGGAGTGGCTACCCACCTCTTTCCTCGCCCTCTGGCGAAGAGTGCGCGGTTGAAAATTAGCGCACAATGCGCAAAACGATCTGTCTGCCAAGGTAGACATGGTGTGCTCTGGTCCCAGGCACGCCACACAGTCCTCATGCGGATCGCTCGCCGGCAATTTTGCCTGGCAGGTGACGCAACAGTGGAACCCGGACATGGTTCCCAATCCCACCCAGAACGTCGAACGGCGAAGCGTTAAACGTCGAGGTACGTGCACCAAGCGACGAGGCATCGATGCACCGAGCATCGAGCGCCGAAGCGTCGAGTGCATGCGCCGATCGTCGAGGCGTCGATGCGTCGAGCGTCGAGGTGCGTGCACCGAGCGTCGAGGCATCGAAGCACCGAGCGTCGAGCACCGAAGCGTCGAGCGTCGAGGTTCGTGCACCGAGCGTCGAGGCGTCGACGCACCGAGCGTCGAGCGCCGAAGCGTCGAGCGTCGAGGCGTAGAGTGCCGAAGCGTCGAGAGTCGAGGTGCGTGCACCGAGCATCGCGCGCCGAAGCATCGAGCGTCGAAGCGTCGAGGTGCATGCACCGAGCGTCAGGCGTCGATCGCCAGCGTCGAGCGCTGAATCGTCGGCGTCGAAGTGCGTGCACCGAGCGCCGAAGCGTCGAGCGTCGAGCACCGAGCCCCCAAGTGCAGACACGCTAGCACCAAGCGCTGAAGCGCTGCACAAAGCGCCGAAGCGCTGCACCAAGCGGCAAAGCGCCGACACCAAGCGCCAAAGCGCAGCACGCCAGAGCGTGTGTACCGAGCGAAAACGCTAGCACAGACGCCTAGCGGAGATGCTAAGTGCTGGTACAGTGTCCTGGATGCTGTGCACTACCTACCTGTTGGTGATGGGGATTGCGCTTAGTGGTCGTCTTCCTCTGTGTAGTGAATGGGAATTTTTTTTTTTTTTTGAACGCTGCAGCAGCACTAATGGTAGTGATTATGTAACTGGGGCACAAAAAATATGTGGGCACAGTACAACTACCACGCAGTTGTTGTTTTTTTTTACACACCGCAGAGGCAGTATGTGGGAGACGTAACTGGGGCACAAAAAATATGTGGGCACAGTACAGCTACCACGCGGTTGTTTTTTTTTTGTTTGTTTTTTTTACACACCGCAGAGGCAGTATGTGGGAGACAGCAGTGCAGGCTCCACACACGCGGTCTAGCCAAGGCAAGACCGGGTTGCAGATACTGCGCGGCGAGGCCAACGCAAGCGTCGTCCTTCACAAAGTATATATACACACAGAATATATACAGTTTTATTTACAAAACCCAAAACACAACACTAATAATCAAAAATAATTATTAACACAGGAAAGACGGAGACCACGAGACAACGCGATGCCAAAGCAAAGCATGAAGGAAATATATATAAATGTAAACAAATTATATAATCCTTAAACAATAATAATAATAACTCCGAAGAGTATAACTGAAATAAACTCAAAGAAGGGGAAAATAACCAGCTTCTCAAGCCTAAGCATAGTGAGTCCAAACAGTTACAAGCTCTATTACCTACCGCTACCAATGCTGAAGACAAAAGAGGAAGTGAGTCTCTGCGCGCTGCGTATAGTAAGCTCCCAGGGGGGCGGGCTTACGTGGCAGCTCGCTCAGAGGCCTATCGGCAGCTTTGCTATAAAAGCTCAGCCAATCCCTACTGCCTGACGGCAATATCCCATACTTGATGGTTATTTTCGACTTGAAAGGGAACAGAACACTACAACATTGGCCACTT